>JAEMWC010000175.1:510000-515000 GCA_016490735.1 Pachyseris speciosa | reverse complement strand
GAATACTGAGTAGTTTCGGAACAATCAAAGAATCGCAGACAGTCTTCGTTCTTTAACCCTTTGACTCCCAAAGACGCCAATTGGCGTATAATATAGCGCTTTTGCTTTTATGATTTATTTCTTGTTTAAATTTTGTCACAAAGACATAATAATGTGCAAATAGCACTAAATGGTGCTTTTTCCAATTATCAAATCCAAAGAAACCGACAACAATACCCGAATTCTGCTGCATAGCGCAGTTTTTTTGGCAGCAAAGCCCAAAATGCCAGTCTTTTGACCAAAGAACAACACCAAAAAATACATATTTTCGTAGTCAACTTTTTAATAAAAACATTGCTCAAAAATAAAAATTCTACATTTAAAGCAAACCTTAAAGCCAGCCCTTGGCATCTGGAGGGAAATTTTTCTCTCACTTTTTCCGCAAGCCACGCTTTAGCCATTTTATTGGAGCCAATCTCGCGTATCTCAAGTTGTCTTGTTCACGCCCCAAAAGAATTCTGGGAACGTCAACAATATCCAGGAACATAGAGCCCTTCCATTTCCTATTTCCAAGTTTTTTTGTAAGTGTCGGGCCACCCGGTACTACCAGGAAAATATGACGTCGATTAAAATTTTTACCAGTCAAAACTAGCCCAAATTGCCTTGGTAGGCCCTGGAATCCTTCCACAAAGTTAGCAGAGAGACAGCTTCGGCCATCCACCGCCATATTGGCTACGAAGCAGATTTAGCGTCTCATTCAGCAACAAACCGTCTCTCACCTCTGGCTTCTTTCAAAGGCTTGCCTTTACCCACATTCCAGCTTAAGGATGCCAGCCTGGGGGCCTTTGTGGAGGAAAATGGCTCGAAAAAACCTCATAAAGCGGCAAATTTACCACAATCAAACTTGTTGACTCGGTAAACGAACAACAGCCGCTAATGTGCGTGACGTCAAACCTTTAGAGTGAGCCCACAGTGAAACAAGCCCGCTGTTATTTCCATCGCAACTCCTTAAATGGAGAAGATTAGTCCTCCAGACTAATTATCACTAAAAAGTTACTAAAAAGTGCAATAAATTGGTAGTCAAAGGGTTAAAGGAAAATTTTGCATCACGTGACTTGGGTATTTGACACCATCAGCTGTAAGCAATGACTACGCCCATTACTAGGAGCGTACAACTCCCATACCAAGCCTATGTCAAGGCATTTTTACAGACCGATCTATTTTTAGACTAGCTTTTCCCGCGAAAAAGGACAGCAAGGGCGGCGACGGCAACGAGTCAGCCACAAAACAATAGTTTTAATGAGCGAAAACAAAGGTCTGTACGTGCAGATACTTGTGGCACGTGCAACGACTTGTAATTGGTCATTGAACTCCTGCGGGAGTCTGATTTTGGCGGGAAATTCAATCTAAAAATAAATTGGTCTTTGAAAACGCCGTGACAGCAATATAGGGCAGTTGAACGCTCCTGGTGATGGGCTCCTGCCACCCTTAACTCAAACCTAGGGTTATTGTCAAGGTTGGGGTTAGTCTTAGGCTTAGGGCTAGTTTTAAGTCTAGGGTTAAGGCTAGGTTGGGGCTAGGGTTAGGGTTAGGGTTAAGGGTGGGAAATCAGAGCATGAAAAATACGGTAAATCCCATACATTTACTGTAAAAAAGCAGAAGGTTATACAAACAGTTCAAGTTAAATGCCCCCTGCGGAGGCTTAAAGGGTGTGAACCGCAATACAACATACAGTTTTCCTTTTGCGCAAATAGCCATTAACACAACACCGTATAATGGGACTTTCAATAAACGCGCTTCAATCGCCTTTATTGGTATTCGCAAATAGTTCGTCCCGTTGACATTCTAAATGAAATGAAATCCTTTGGATGGTAAAACATTTCGACGGAAGCCGGTAGGGCTGCGTTCGTCACGCAACGAAGTTATGTCACACTTGCCAGTAAACTGACGCATCGTGTCATTTCAGTTAGTTTGTCTTTGAAAATGTCTTCGTTACCTCTGAAAATAATTGTCAAGCTCAAAAAAAGTATAATTATTTAACAAATGAAAGCGGGACAAACACTTGAATTTTTTTATTACATGACAATAAAACAGGTCATCTGAGAAAACCAACATTTAAAGCCATAGCTGCTACTGCCCGGGTAATATGGCTCTGTGGAAGCGTCAGGTACTAGCCTATACGTGGGTCGATGCTTGAGTGTGTCACTGTAAATGTTGTTACTCATCTGAGGTCCTAAGGCTCAGTTTTAACACTTTTTGTTTTTGTGTTGGATTTCCAGTGGTATATCACACTATTATCATCGGGTTGTAAGTCTGTTAATGCTGTTAATTCAGCCGTTAATTCTCAAGTACTTCGGCCATTAATAAAATGAAGAAATGAATAATGTGCTACATCAGTTAACATTTTCCGTATGTTGAGCTAGATTTCTGTCGTGACACACATTATTTTCAAACTGGAGTTGCAGACACAAAGTTGTGACTGAGGACGGTATTCAGAATGTCTGAAATTAGTCCAGAATTATCATACAACTCCCTAGAATCTTGTGCAAAACTACTTGAGAAAAGAGGCCTCTTAGAATCCAAAAATTCTTCTCCAGATGATGTGTTAGTCGACAGCATTCCTAAAGTAACTTCCTCAGTTGATAATTGTTTGGTCGTAGAAAGGCTTCGAGGCCTTGAGGCTCAAATTTCTCTCAAACAGTTTTGTGCAAGATTGTAGTTAAATTGGGTCAACAGGACCCGTGCCCCTTGCGAGGTTTCCGCTCCTAAAATGGAGCCGTTAGTCTACAATGGCTGCAAAGACGACGAGATCACCAAAAAAATAATCGGTTCATCCTGCAAAAACAACCAAAACCTATGTCAAAAATTAACCCCAACCTTGACAATAACCCTAGGTTTGAGTTAAGGGTGGCCATTGCTTTCTGTTGATGGTGTCAAACACCCAGGTCACGTAATGTAAAATGTTCCTTTAATCAAATTTTGCATTTGCTGGTCATTTCACCTTTTCATATCGCAAACTATGGAAACTAATGATACGTTTTAGTGCTAGTATTGCTAGAACGTTTGCTGTTAATCTAAGCAAAGAATGAGGATTTAGAGTTGGAGGGTAGTTGGTACAATTCTTCATGAGCTCCAGGTCAAACCTAAGCTCAAAGTGCGAGTAACGGGGAGAGGGGGCGGAGGGGGTGGTCACTTGAAATTATCGTTTTAGGGCAAACTATTTTGATTCAGTAAACCCTACCCTACCCTAGGGTGTTGCAGTGCGCTGAGAGTGTTTGTCACGCGACTTGTCGATGTCCAAACTCCAACCCTAACCCTAGCCCCAACCTAGCCTTAACCCTAGACCTAAACCCAACCCTAAGTTTAAAACTAACCCCAACCTTGACAATAACCCTAAGTTTCAGTTAAGGGTGACCATTGCTTTCTGCTGATGGTGTCAAATACCCAGGTAACGTGATGTAAAATGTTTCTTTAAAGAACGCAGACTGTCTGCGATTCTTTGATTCTTCCGAAACTGCCCATACTACTATTCTACGAGTGTGGTATGCTTTTCTGCGATTTAGCGGATATCGCACTTTTTTAAAATAACAGAGATACCCGGCGTAGCGATTAAATGAAAATTAATTACGTTGACACGTCTAGATCTCCAAATCGAATATGGACTCCTAATGTGTGCGCAAAAATTAAATCTCTGGCTGCTGTGAAATGAGAAACACATGCGGAGAACCTATCCGTTCACTCAGGTCACAAGGCCTGACGGACCATTAACGCGATATCACAAAAAATAAACTAAGATGGAGATTTCCCTTCCCTCGTAACGTCGACCTACCCCAGGGGAAATCTTTTCTTAAGTTTTGGCCTAAAATAGGGTATGAATTTTGACCATTTTGGTCTGAAATAGGGTATGGTTTGTGCACTCTAGCCTTAAATTGGCTATGGTTTTTTTAGAGGAAGATACTTCTTTATCATCAGGTGATAAGACCATTAACGATAGCCCTTCACAAATTTTGTCTACGCCAACTGTGTACGTGCCGTAACAGCTTGTCACGCGCAATTGATTTCAGGTCTGAAATAGGGTATCAAATTTTGGTCAGGTCTGAAATAGGGTAGGGAAAATTGACGATTTTGGTCTGAAAAAGGGTAAGAGTTTTTGGAAGCGGGCCGCACACCCCCACACATTTTTTTATGGGTCTATCCCCGAGGCGACCTACAAAGTGACTAATATTAAAGAATGCTCTTTGTCAAGTTAGTGTTTGGCTTTGTTTATCTGCCTGACCCCAACTTTGCTGTGTCTTACTGAGACACAGTTTATGATAAACTGCTTTGTCATTTTGGAGCCACTTGCTTGCAGTAGGGTCTTTTAATCTCCCTGTACGGTTCCGTGGTCAAAGATCTCATCTAAGTACTTTCAGTGCCAGGTATTGAGTTATTTTTGTCTGATTTCCATTAAGTTTGATTTGATTTTCTGTGTAAACTAAAAGAGCAGATTACGTTTTTCCTCCCATTAGCGGGGAACAAAGTTGCATTGCCGTCTCCTTCAAAATCATTAACACGCAGAATCTATGAACAAATCTATGTAAACCGTTGTTAATGATTCTTTTTGCAATTGCAATCAAGAACTTTTTTAATATTACCCGCCAATATTTGATTTAATACAATTACAATCTAAATAAAGCTTCTTTCTCTGCACTAATTATTTAGCACAGTTTTTAGTGGGTTTTAGTTTTGACCTTTCAGGCTAAAAGGGGAAACTTAAATTAAAGCAGAAGATTTCTTTGTATTCAATTTAAAAGGATAACGCAAACTATGAACTTTGGCTCCCTCCATTTGGCGAAATTAAGTTGCCCGGAGGAATAAAGTTTAGGTGTGGCCTACCCTGTGTAAATTAGACTAAAAATAGCTATCAAAAATCATGGAGTGAAAAATCAATTCATGAGCATGAAATAAAAAAATTGGAGCACCAAGGCTGACGACAAAATAAATCCAATGAATGATTTATGACTGATTTTCATGTGATGCCA
>JAEMWC010000175.1:482500-505000 GCA_016490735.1 Pachyseris speciosa | reverse complement strand
TGCTGTGTATTACACTGTACACAAACTTGCTATGTTTTTTTGGAGTCACTTTCTGACAATAGAGGTTTTTCATCTCCCTGTATGGTCCATGATCAAAGTACCCAAAACAACAAATCACTACCAATACTGGGGAACAAATATTCATTGCCATCACTTTCAAGCTCATAAACACGCGGAATCTGTGACCAAGTTGATGTAAAACGTTTATCATTTTTCTCTTGTGTGTTCACGTGCACGTTCAATTAAGGACATTTTAAGGTTACCAACGTTTGGTTCAATGCAATAAAAATTTAAATAAAGTTTCCTTTCCTGCTCTAATTATTTAGCAGAGAGTTGTTAGTGTGTTTTAGTTTCAAGCTAAGCAGCAAAACTAAAGCAGCATCTTTGATTATATCCACTTCAATATAGTTTAGAGTGCGACCTTCACAGCGTAAATTAGAAAGAAATGAGGGTGTGTACACAACGAAAACCGAAAACCAAAGAGCGAAAACCCAAGACCGAAAACCGAAGACTTGGAAAGCAATTAATTTTCCATGAATTTTCAATCCATTTTCCATCTACTGAAGCTACTATATGATGAAATCTGCTGAAACGCTTTGTTCGACGCCATTACCGATGTGAAAATTGGTAAGGTCTTCGTTTTGTAGACCCTGCTAAAACGCTTTATATGAAGCTGAAGCGTCAAACAAAGCGTTTTAGCGAGCGTCGTCGTTTTGTAGTTTGAGGCGGGTAAGACTACAAAACGAAAACCCCACAAATTTCAATTTTTTAGCATTAACTCTGCTGGGAAGTATTTTTTGCGATGTTTTTTATTTTAATTATTTTTTTGTTCAAGCAACAGAACGAACTTTTTATTATTTGTTGCGTTGACGGTACAGTCTACGTAAAACCACTGAGGTCACTTGACCGACACTTTTAACAACAAATACTAAAAGTTATGGTAAAGCTTAGCTTAACAGGGGTACACCTGAATAAAAATAAAAATAAAATTAAATAAAAATAAATTCGACGTTAATATCTTGCTCGCGTTTCATCAATCAAAAATCCGTATGCTCATAACACGAAGTTGTGTCGTAGGATATTTTTTTCGATGATTATTGGACATATTTGAGAAGAGGTAATTTTTCTCAAAGGATTAGTTAAAATGAGGGAAATAGGAAATGTTGAAGATTTTAGTTGATGACGATATTTGCAATCTTTATTAATACCCTGGTTTATGTTTCTTGTGGCTCTAAAATTAAAGCACACGTTTGATGTTTTGTCAGGCCTTGTGACCTGAGTAAACGAAGGGAGACCTGAAAATACCCGAATTGTGAGTTCCTCGTGTTAGAACAAGCTGAGGCAAGATTTCCATACACTCATTAGAGGTTCATGGGTGGGTTGTGGAGTGCGAGTGGGGGGTGGGGGAGGGGGGGATGTGTGCCGCTGGGGCTTTCAAACCCTGATCCTGTTTAAGACGCAGTCAATTTATATAGATACCCTGTTTAAGGCAAGAGACCTATATTCGTGATCATTAGTTGTTTTTAATTTCAAATGCAGAAAGTATTTCTTATTATAACTGATATCATAGAGTTGTAGACCTCGTATCCCCAACTTTCACACCATGTTCAAGTCTTCCTCTCTAGAAAGAAGACCCCTAAAACCATACCCTGTTTGGGTACATACACCCCGCTTACGCCAAATAAGGGATTACCCCCCTCCCCTCCCCCCTCCGGGGGGGGGGGAATAGGGTCAATGATCTATACATTTTGCACTTCACATGTGCAAAGAACCCCTATCTCTAAATTTCGGTGTTTTCAGGGAGGAATAAAAAACATGCAGATACAGTATCTCTAAATTTATAACATCCGACAACGTGGAATTAAAAAAAATATATCTAGGCAACAAAGTTTCATTGCCGGCACTATTCAAGCTCATTAACATGCGGAATCTGTGACGAAGTCCATGTAAAACGTTTATGACTTTTTTGTGCGTTCACATTTAATAAGGACATTTTAAGGTTACCAACGTTGGTTCAATGCAATAAAAATCTAGATAAATTTTCCTTTTCTGCTCTAATTATTAAGCAGAGAGTTGTTAGTGGGTTTTATTTTCAGGCTAAAACGCAAAACTAAAGCAAAATGTTTGTTTATATCCACTTCAAAGGGATACCGCAATCTGCGGACTATGGTTCCCTCCATTTGGCAAAATTATGTTGAGGTGAGAAATATAGTTTAGAGTGTGACCTACACAGCGTAAATTAGACTGAAATGAGGGGTTTCTACAAAACGAAGACCGAAGACCGAAGAGCGAAAACCTAAGAACGAAAACCGAAGACTTGAAAATCAATTCATTTTCCATCCACTACTAGAATGAAATGTGCTGAAACGCTTTGTTCGACGCCATGACCCATGATGTGATCATGAAAATAGATGAGGTCTTCGTTTTGTAGATAAACTACGAAACGAAGATCCCGCTAAAACGCTTTATATGACGCTAAAATCGGTGAGGTTTTCAACGATTCAGCGTCAAAGAAAGCATTTTAGCGAGGGTTTTCGTTTTGCAGGTTGAAGGAGTAAGACTACAAAATAAAAACCTCACCGATTTCAATTTTATAGCATTAACTCTGATGGGAAGGGATTTCTGTTCAAGGATTTCTGTTCAAGGAGCAGTCCACATAAAACCACTAAAGTCACTTGACCGATCTTTTGTGAATTTTTGTTTTTGATGATTTTCGGATATATTTGGCAAGAGGTAATTTTTCTCGAAGGATTAATTAAATTAAGGAAAATAGGAAATATTGAAGATTTAATACACCATATTCATAAATGGCGGCCGACCAAGGGCGAGTAAGCGGCAAAACGTGGAAACGAGGCGTTATGGGATAAAGTTTACAAACCTTCGAAGAAGCGACAACTTGGTAAACATGTCCGTCTTGCTTACCGAAGACAATATTCCCGGGTCATCTTAAGCTGGAAGAAATCCAGCAGAGTTAAAAAATGAGGAGTTACATTTTTGGCTAAAAGGGAGAAAGGATCCAGCGAAAGGACTACACACAAAAGCTCAAAAGCTCAACTTGTTAAGTGGTAAGTTGTTACATTATTTTCGGCGATCGATGAGAGAGGACATCGTGGTTCGGCTGCTTTTTTTTTTTTTTTTTTCCTTTTTTTTTTTGCTAGATTCAAGCTTATTACTATATGTTTTGAATCGATTTATCGAAAACAGTGGTAAGCGCTCAGGTAAAAGCAATCATTCTGTTCCAACAAGCTGGAAAAAGGGGAAAACATTATTGGAGGACAGATATCTTAAAGATATCGAAAGCACACGCGACGATAAACATTTCTATTTTCGCTGCAAGTGTCATCATTCCTTTAGAAAAAACGACGACCCACATGTTCTTCAGCTTGTATTGTGCATTGTATCAGGAGAAGTTGTCCAATCGATATGTTCATACGTGGCAGGGAAAATGCTGATGCTAAGACTTTGCAAATATTCGTTGTACGAAACTAAAAGTACACTCGATTTACGCGATGATGCTGAGCAAAATAGTAAGGAGGCTTGTACCTCAAGACTTCAAACCTGACACCGAAAGGGAAGGGGAGATACTATTGTGCCACAACCAGTCATGGACATAATAGCGGAGCTCTGGCGGAGCACCATAAACTGCTTTTCTCATGGTAAAAGCGGCTAGCGGTATTGCTCGTGGGCGCGTACGACGACGACGACGACGACGGTGGAGTTGCCCAATAATTAATAATATCCTAATAATAACCATAATAATCCAACATGGCGGCCATACTCCACCTGACCCAGTTGGGTCCCCAGCTCATCAGCTAGTTTGCAGAGTGCAACTTTGATATAGGACATCCGTGTCATGGCCAATTGACAGCTGTCAAAACAAGGTTTCCGCTGACCAGTATCACGTGGCCATATCGCGGGCTCAAGTTTAGAGCTCATATAGGTCAGCTGTTTTTTTGAAGTTGACCGCTGACCAAGTACAAGTTTTCGATTAGATTGCAGGCTCAAGCCAGGTTAATTTAACCAAAACGAGGCACCCAAACCAAAAGGAGGCTTAATTTTCCGCGCGCTTTCTGCGGCTCGTAATTTCACATTCAGTTGGTTTCTTCATTTTGACCAAAACAACTTTATCTTCTTCGAAGTTTGCGAAGTTTGTCTTTTAATTCCCGTAAAAGGCATAAAAATCAATAACTAATTAACAGATACTCCGGAAGGTGAATTTTCAAGTGATAAAAAAAGGATAGCAAAACATTTGCCTCAGGAAACGCTTAAAACTTGGCTCGACTTGCATACAGTGTAATCGACGCCCGGATTCTGTGGTTGAAAAACAAAATGATTCAAGGCGTCAAGGACTTTCACTTTACCGCGGCACCTCGCAGCTCACCAAGAAAGGTCACTTAACAGTTCACCGGCATTAATGGGAGGAACGAGTAGCTCAAAGTTAGTGGAAGAAGTTCTTTCTTTGGACAAACCGTTTGCTATTTTTCCAGATGCGTGTTTTAACTCAAGTGGATTCGTATTTTCAACCTCTACAACACAGGTGACTGAATTAAATGAATTGAAGCTTAACATTAAATGGTTTAATCGTTCTTATTTTTGTTCAGGAAAGCAATTTGTATTTTTCTCTCGACTGGATATAAATAACAATCATCTCTACTCGTTTTGCAAGCAAAGAAGTAGTTGAATTGTCTGTTTGTTTTGTTGTTTTCATGCAAGCGAACGAGTGTTTTCACTCCGCTTGGCTGACTGTTTTCAGTGTTTTTTGACGTCGGTGCCTCAACAGCATTAAAAAAACTTTTGCCCCTAAATTATTAAAAAGTAATGGCAATGAGTCCTCGTAAAATTAAGCATTAAGCCCAGGCTAAACGATCAAACACTTCATTCAACATCGTGTTGGAAGATAATTTAAAACGGCTTTCTATGTTTGATCCAGATGAAACATTTTCATCCAACATTTCGCTCTACGAACAAATGTTTGATCGTTTAGCCAACCCAAACAAGAAAGTGCACAGTCAGTAAAAAGCAAACCAAATGAAGAACGTGAAATTTTCAGCAATAACACGCAAAAAGTGTCCTGTGTACTCGCTTTGTCTTGTGTTTGGTCAAACATTGTTTGTTTTCCTGCTAGCAGAGGTTTCTCGCCCAAGGAAATTTGTTTATCGGCTAGTCACCCAACGTTATGTTTGTCAAACACAGTGTTCAGGAAAATGTTTGATCGTTTAGCGGGGGCTTTAGTATTACTTGTGTTTTGCGCAAAGAAGACAATTTCAGCAACTTCTGAAAACACAAATAATATCAATTCTTAATTTTTCTCGGCCCAGTGCGATTACCAATCCAACCATCGGTTTGTTTTCCTTTTTCTCTTTTCTCCGATATTTAAGCTTATGTCAAAATTGCTTAACAATTTTTGCTACGAAATTGTCACTTGTCTATTTTCCCTACCTTCTCCAAACCTACGCATCGTCAGTGAATTTGTTTTCTTGTCATGTTTTGTTATTCTGTGGTTTGTGAATCGCGGTCAATTCCTGTTGACTGCTCTAAACGATCAGGTTCATACTCTACGGACCGTATAAATGTAAAAACTTAAGATTGCTTAGTAATTTTTCTAGCTTACCGGAAGCTTACTTGTCAACTTTCTTCACCCTTTCCAAGAATCTTCGAACAAACATAGGCGTCTTGTTGTTTTGGAATGTTTTAATGTTTTGAGGTTTTTGAACCGCGGTCAATTCCTGTTGACTGCTCTAAACACAAAATATTGGCGCAAGGAAAGCCATGCGAAGTTGCTCAATACCAGTAACTAAAATAATAACCATGGAGCTCCGCTTTTAGGCTTGGCTAAATCTATATATTAGTAAAGAAAAAACAAAGCTGTCCGATGAACCTCAAAAAGAGGGCTTAAAGTGTCTCCTCTACGATGCAAGGCCAAAATTGTGACCGTACAAAGAGGCTGAGGAAAAATCATTCAAAGAATGGGGCTAGCAAACGTCTCGGCCAATCAAAGTGGTTTAACTGAAACAAAATTTGGTAGACGTCCGGTGGGCTCCTTCTCGGGTTATCAGCTGTCACATACCGAGTCAAATTTTGATGTTAGTTATCAACATAGATTCCGTTCCTAAAAGTGACACAGTAAACCATCAGATAGATCGGTTTCCACGCTTTCCTGTACGAAATCACCCAGAAAGTGAATAGCGTTAATTTTTTGATGAGGAAAGTGAATTCATTAAGACGTTTCACCTGGATGAGGATGAGGGAACAAGCAAACAGCCAGCTGTGGGTATCTGAACGCAAATACAGAAGAAAAGAGAATTTGAATTGAGAATTTCGCAAACACACTTATGCACCCAAAACCTTTAACGTCCAGGCATACCAGACACGGGATCAAATATGTGCCAGAAGCAGTTCATGCATATATAAAATATTTGAACAATAGATCAATTCCAGTTAAAGTGGTCTGGTTGTCTGCAAAAGGGAACCAGCACTGGCATGCTCACCTGACGGGAAAGTCATTGACGCAGGTTGCAGCAAGCCATTTGGCTTACTAGAGGTTAAATGCCCATAGACAAAGTTTCTCGTCTCTCCATTGGATCATAGCCAGAAATCCCATACAACATGGTTTCCAAAATGGCCGCAAACATGCGCAAAGCACGCGCATACGGATTTAACATGGCGGCAAAATATAAAGGAAATGAGGAAAAAATAATATTGTTTTGCATTTTGTGGCGTAGCCGCACAAAACTCAGTATTCTACATGATTTTAGTAGAGAGAGTTAAGTTCGAACCATGTTTTAATTGAGCAAAATATGAGAAAAAAGTCGTTTTACATAGTGCCTTTTTGATCGAAATAATTTCATAAACTAGCCACACTTTTCTCTCAATGTTCCTTTAAATAGGTCTTACCTTCATGGTTTCCTTAGTTGGTTTCGAAGAAAAAACTGCATTGAATTAATTTACCACGATCTTATTCAACAGATAAGATATAAAGCTTGCAAAAATAATATTCTTGGCGCTAACAAATTTCTTTAACATGGTGTGTCTTTCATGTAAATAGTGGCATTTTCCAGAAATTATATATATATATATATATATATATATATATATATATATATATATATAGCCGACCTTTTGAAAACCAGGCTCATGAAAATTTGAGGGGTTTTAGAACTTTCTTTATCAATACCTCGGTTTATCAAAAGGGAGACTTGCATTTAGGCCCGTTATGAACCTACAGTCTCTGTCAAAGGGAAGACAAATAATACATGTTATTTGTCTTGCAATTAGACATGAAATTGACGTGACCTCTGACATGAGAATTTTGGTGCGTTAGTCGGCCAAATCTCTCTAGAATACGCTCTTTCTGACGGCAAAGTTAGCTTTGGAATTAGCGGCATCGAGTTAGGCGAAGTCTAGCATCGTTTTCAACCGAGCGTTCGTGATTGCTACGAAGAATCACAGCTAATTATTGTCGAATTTTATTTGTGTAAATTATCGCTCGATTTTGTGATCACTTCTGACACCGGAAACCAGTCATTATGACACTTTCAGACTATCAAATCACTCGATAAAGTTGGGAGGGCGGAAACTAGTCAAAAAAAATGTTCAAACTTACGCTTTTTGCAGACAAATTCCCAGCCATGCCTTGTGTCTTCCTCGATAATTTCATGAGGTCCCCGATGTTTACTGTCCGTGTTAGCGAGGAGTTGTTGACGACCATCTAGCCACAGCATTTTTACTAAGTCTTTAGCATGCTCCAAATTCTACACCAGTTTCTCTCCCTGATCCTAGAAATGTTCACCGACACCTACTTTCTGAGGCTAAAGACTTGTTACCTCTCAAAGCAGAGCTCTCAATATCCCTGCATTGTTCTAGCAGTAGCGCCCGGGTAAACAAAGTACTCGTTTAGCAAACAACTGCACAGCAGGATATTAGACGAGGCAGACACTGCACCTCGTAAGACTTTTCCCCTCACTGAACTTAATGATGTCCTAAGGAATACTCTGCTCTAGGAGGCCAACGGAAAATCAAACTCTAACGATGTCATTGCGAGCTAACTGACCGCGCGAAGACTTCAAATGCATGTTTCTTTCTTTGAGAGAGAGTGGAAACTAAATGACAAATAAAATTGGAGGGGAGGGGAGGGGAGGGGAGGGGAGCGGGGCTAAGACCTTAATGCAAAGTTGAAGTCAAGGACAGTTTCTTTCTCATCTTCTAATTATTAATGTAGTTAGCATGCCCCCCCCCCCCCCCCCCCCCGACCCGTCCAACAAAGAAAAAAAATAACAGCGAGAGACATCTAATAGGAGTTAGTATGGACTCCAGGAGCCCTGTTTTGAAAACTCCAGCTATATATATATATTTATTTATATATATACAACTTGTGAAAGCTGTAATGGCTAGTCTGACAACTGTTGTTTCGTCGCTGCCAAGCGACTCTTCAGAGACCTTCTTGATATCTGGCAAACTCGTTGAGCATCTCGCTCAAAGTCCCGTTCGCAATCAGTTCAGCACAAGCAATCTGGCCTCATATCGCATAAGGATTCCCGACCGCTAAATATTCACGAGAGCATTGTAATGATTGTGAAAACTTGTGCATGCATCGCCAGAAAAATCGAACCGAAGTGGGCGGGCCTTCTTTCTATGCACTCGACCATATCGAATGAACTGTCAATCTTTTCCCCTCATTTCCTGAACTATGATTGGTTCGCTTACTGAACTGTGCTGCGAGGTATTTTTCTCCTTTATCTCAAAATGGCGGCTCACGCGAGAAGAGAAAGTGGCTTTTACGCCTCTTTAAACAGCATTTCGACCGTTGATATGCTACCAGTTGTACAGAAGAGAAAGATAAAAGGTCGAGGGTGGCTGTGGGAAGTGGAAAGGCTCATTGCCGAGAGAAAAAGCGCGACGGTAAGTTGAATGCCTTATGATAAATAACCTTCATAAACGCTTTATTTATAGACTTGTAAAGCTTACCTGTACGTGTTCAAGTTCGAAAACCGCCGTTGTTCAGTTAAATTTACAAGGAAAAGTTCCCAATGTTGAAGAAAGAAAAGAGAGATGCAGTGGCAGTTTAACGATCTAGAATTTTGCTTACTTTTATCCGCTAACAGGGGTCTACAGAATACTTGGTTTCCTGGAAGGGGTATTCGCCCTACGATTCAACCTGGAAACCCGAAGAACATGTCTCGTGCGATTGTTTCCGGTGCTTTGAACTCATATTACTTGCTTTCAGTCATTAGTCATCCACCGTTTCATCTTGGAGTATATTATCTAAAATTAAAGCGCCTTATAATTTTAATATGATCCAAAATTGTAACAAAGCTTTATGATGAGTATAGCAATTCTGTTTACTGGTTTTTATTAGTTTTCCTACTTTTTGGCACATATTTTGCCTAATATTCCCTAAAACGTTCCTCTACTCATTATGATACACAGATATGGTTATGTAATACATAATCTGACTTGTTTTATGAATAATTATTGTCTTATAGATATTTTGAGAATCCAGTCTTGGAGGAATCTCTTCTCTTTGGTGTGACAACTAACACACAGAACTGCTGTTGAACAGCATCTGAAGTCAAAATCAAGATTGCCTGTTACCATAACCCTGAGAGGAGATGTATACAGGTTGCTGTTTAAAAACAAAGGCCTTTTTCAAGATGGTTGGCAGCTTCTAAATCGAGGAGATTTTCCCCTACAATATTTCCCACAATTTTGGGATCACCTCGCTGACTCTCATGGCCAGGGGATAAAGTCATGTATCCTATGAAAGTGAGACATTTTATCTCCTGGTCACTGAGAAATTATAGTGTGGGAGGGGAGCATCACCCATCCCCAAGAGCTTTTCAGGAAAAAATTTACTTTTTCATTTGTGAAGATAGCTCTTGGTGATAATTCTTAATTTTGTGCAGCTGTGGCACCTGCCTTGAATTTTTACAACCCTTTTGTACGATGATATATTTTTATATTAACATATTATGAGATTAAGAAATTATATTTATTACTAACCTAATTTTAAATGGATATATGAAATTTGTATATTTGAACTGCAAATTAAATAATAAAGACATTAAGAGCAATTCTCTGTAAGAATCAAACAAAGTGGGAAATGAAAAAGTTTGACCCCCCCACTCAAATTTACATGAAAGTAGACCTTCATGGGGGATGTTCAAAAATGACCATTATTGAGGTCAAAACTTAACTGTTGTCATGGGAACACCGAATGTTTGTTGATGCCTGAGAACCCAACTTTGAACTAGAAAACTGTTGTGAAAACTGCAAAATTCAAAACACTATTCCTCAAGGGCAATAAAACACTACAACTTGAGACTTATACCAAATGTTAAACTACTATTCTTGTTTTCCTCCATGTATGTCGCTTGTTATTATGTTTATTCTGCGTAGAATAAATGGTGACTTAATTACACGTTGTCTCCGCCATTTAAATTTCTGAGTGAAACTAGCATTATGTTTTTCTCACTTCCTCCAAAAGTACATCAGTTCTAGAACTATAACTACATGGATAGGTTACAACAGATATTGTAGTTACTAAATTTGTAAAACTTTCTGCGGGGCGGGCTTATTTGGTTCTCAGGGTAATCAGCAAAAACAACAAGAAAATCGGGTTTCTTAAATTTTGCTAAAATTAACATTCCCTCAATTCGCTAAAAAAAACAGAAGAAGACTGAGACAGCTGTCAGAATAAAAGAATATTGTCTGTTGAGTAAACCTCTGATGAAAACAATCGTTTATGACCATCAATTTTGAAACAAACTGAGTCGAGCTGGAACTTACTTTACGGTTTGGTCCATTTCTCCACTTGTTGACTCGCGTTGAAGGAGTTAGTTCTTTCCCCACAGCGCTCGTATTATGTATAAATCCAGTCTCCTGAACCTTTTCTTCCAGCTTGTCTTGTTATTCATCTCCAGTAGCAGTGCATTGTTTTACTTCTGCTCACTAAATTCAGGTTTGTTGGTACCAAAGCAAGCCGACATGGAGTTAACGTACGCGTAAGTTTCCACCTTGGCCTTTTGTTGTACTTGTCAAACAGACTTCACCATTCGCTTCATACAAAACGAAACCGTGTGTTGGTAAACACTTTTGAGAAAGATTACATTAAATGAAGCTTTGAAGACACGTAAATTCGAATCAAATACGACAAATCTTGTGAAACATGCCGCGACCAGGTCAGCGGTGTTTATCAACATAGATGTTTATAAACGCAGGCATTCAGGCGTATCGGATTTGCTATTCTCGTATGGAGATTTCCCGAGAGATTTGTTGTTTTGCTACTCCCTCACTGCCTTGCATAAGCAGCGAGGAAGGACTGTTTCTTCTAAGGGATTGTGATCGAGACATATCGAGCCACTTAAAAACTCACGGTCTTAGCAAGTGCAAAGAAGATGTTTGTGATGAAATTGATTTATTACTTTGTCGTGGAGGTGAGTTGAATACTGTTTTTCTCTTCTAACAATCAAGCATGTCGAACGCGTATCAAAAAGGTAGTCGGCAACTGGTATAGAAACTTTTTTGGCCGCACGCGACCAGATTCTAACGATTTTGTGCGCAATTTTCTACAACTTTTTCGTACTTCAAATTGGTTTTCGTAAAGTAAGTATTGGACCGGATTAGCGGAAACGTGGACTTCTAAGTGCAAAGACCTGGTTTGATGGCTTTTTAAGGGTCTTTTTAAGGGTCTTTCTCAGAACTGCTTGTTGTGAATAATAAGGTAGATTTTCTATTATCAAGGTTTAGCCGCATGCCATGTTCTTAAGAAATGCGCAGTGTTCCCACGTCCTATATCCACTTGAACGGAAAACGTTTGTTTTTTTCGCTTTTTATAGCTCAAGGTTTTGTTTTAGGGTTTTTCGATGTAACACGCACTGAAGGAACGACCTTAAAGATATGCAGTTATCATCGTGATCGACTGGGGATATATTGGAGAGGCAGACGGAGGACTTGCCAAGTTCCTACTGAGCTTACTAATCATAAAGGCTCCAAAATGAAAGGGGATCGTTCTGTTTTGAAAAGGCACTCTGTCCTTATCAAGCAACTAACAGGAACTATCGTTCCCGTGGGTTCCGGTAAGAACAAACACATAAACTAAAGTATGAATCACAATAAAATGTAAAACCATCTGTGTAACAACGTAGCTACTTCAGATGTAGATAGTGACGTTTCTGCTGGTTACCGGTAGGCCCGTCAGATGATGAGTGCGACAGGTTAATGCAACAATTTGCATCACTCCCTGGTTAGAATCTTTGTTTTGGTAACTAACGTAGCTTCGCGCTCCACTGTTGGCAATTTGGCCTCCTGTTTCTTCATCGTGGGCATCCACTCTTTGAAAAGTCGGTTTTATTAACCTGTTATGGCAATCACAATTGAATTATCTGATGAAATGCGTGAGTGAACAAATTCATTAAACCCTGATTTCAGTGGCACCATAGCTACAGTCTCACTGAGATGCAAATTTGAGATTTATGATCCAACGTATAAAAGTGTGTGCATTTACCTGTTTTTCTTTATTATTATTATTATTATTATTATTATTATTATTATTATTATTATTATTATTATTATTATTCTTTTCTCTTCATTTCTTAGCCATTTGTCGAGGGTGCAGGGAAATACTTGCTTACAGAGTTCAAACAAATGAAAGCGGGTTGCAGGTCAGAATAAGCCTGATTGTGATAAAATGATTTACAAGTTTCCATCTTACAAATGTTAACTTTTTTCATTATTTTTACTGAGGAATGCCGAGGTAGTCTTCCCTATCTCAGCGTTATTATTAATTTTTTTTTTTTTTTGATAGAGTGACTGTGAGAAAGCAAGCCGTACCAGTAAAGTGTCCTGCTGGAACAGGCTTCGCGAAACAGCTGCAACACAAATATTGACACCTAAAGGGATGGATCTGTCTTGGCGGATGGATTCTCCTTGTTTAGCAGAGAGTACAGAGGAGAGTGCAGTAGAAACTGATGCAAGTAAATACGCACACGTTGAAAAATTGCAGGCTGTAAACAAACTTCTGACTCTTGATGGACACAAACCTATAAATCGTACAATGCAGGTCTCGTGGGTGGATGCCTCAGAAAGAACAAAGCGATTCTACACTTCAAAGATGAGTGAAGTTGTCAGCACTCTCCTTGAACTTGTAGCTCCCAATGATGCTCGGTTATTGTGGCGGTCTTTAAAGGAGTCGTCACAGATCAACGAGCGATACAATGAACCTTCAAGTTCAGAGGCTTCTCTCTTAACTGCACTTGTTGAGAGTTACAAACAAGCCACACATCACAGTACCAGGAAGCAAATACTAAGTGTGATGGCAGACAAATTGTCGTTCAAAGACCTTGAACAACTTATTCCTGGGCTTTCGAGGTATCGATTCCATTCAGCTCGTCTTCATCGTCTGCAGTACGGAGTGGGAGCGCCACTTCCCCAAATGCCTATGGCAGTTCGAGAGAAAGTGGATCCAGTAAGACTCGAACATTTTATTGACTTCATAACCAGTCAACACGTAATTCTTCCTTTTGGGAGGCGAAAGCTCAAACTCTCCAACGGAGAAGGTCTGGAAATTCCAAATGTAGTGCGTCACGTAATTCTTCCTTTTGGGAGGCGAAAGCTCAAACTCTCCAACGGAGAAGGTCTGGAAATTCCAAATGTAGTGCGTCTGCTAATTCCTTCCCGGCTGGTAAACCAGTATTATCAGTATTGTCAAGAGATGGAATTCAGTTGCCCACTTGGAAGAAGTACCTTGTTTAAGATTCTTTCAGAAAGTTGCGGTGCTTCCATCAGACGGTGTATGCAGGGCCTCGATAACTATTTAGCTGATGGCGCAAGATCTTTTGATGAGTTGATCGATGTTGTAGACAAGCTTTCAGAAGTGGGGCTTGACGGAAATACTGCTGTTTGCCTCAAGGATGCGCTCAAGGATGGAAAGCAGTATTTAAAAGGAGACTACAAAGTACTTATTCCGATTACTGATGTGTTTGCTTTCAGAATAATAATATGCACTTATTGACCTGGAGTGGGAGGGCCGGACGGGAAAATATTTGGCTCGAGTACGGATCGAGCGCAGCGAGGTCCGTGGACCAAGACAGAGAGCCAAATATTTTCCCGTCTGGCCGACAGAGAGCCAAATATTTTCCCGTCTGGCCGACCTATCTGAGTCAATAAGTATCTTATCGTACCACCATTGTTCTATGCTTAATTTTATTGGGGAATTTCAGAAAGATGAGCGTGAAAACTCAATGAACGGTAGAGTGCGCACGTGCTATATAAACAGATGACGTGAATGGGGCCTCCACACCAGCTCGCGTCAACCCGTACGGCCCTACATAGATCAGTTCACCAATGCATTTTGCCTTACGGTGGTATAATAAATTGCATTATCTCCTAAAATATAAATTGTCTAGATCTTGTTTGCTTTCATTCATTCTACTTCCATACAACTTTCCTCTAATTGACTTCCTCCTAATTTATTCCAGGTTCATGTCTCTTCCGAGTCTACCATTCCTGATCATTGCCGAGCGTTTTCATTAAGTGACGTGGAAAACAGTGTGTTCCAACTGCCATGCAATCACGAACACAGTGAATCCTGCGGTAGATGCCTTAAACTTACTCAGGTGAGTCATATCTTAAGGTTAACGAAATTCATTTTCATTAATTTCTTCGATTTCGATTTACACCTTCTGTACTATTATAAAGAGGGAGACGAGTGCGAGAGATAGCTTATTACATTAGTGTTTATCACAGAGTATTTTCCTATTTCTTAAGGTGCTGCACGAGATTCAAAAACAGGTGGAAAAGACACAATTCTTGTGCGAAGACGACAAAGATGAAACCCTTTTCCTGGTCCAGAAAGCTAAACAAGCCATTTCAGAATGGAAAGCACACCAACTTCGAAGTGTTCATCAAGACGTTTCTCGGCTGGACGTTCTACAATCTTTGAATTCATCACGTGTCCTGATTGTTCAAGATTTCGCTATGAAGTTTCTACCATCACGGTACAGAGAAGCTCAAAGCGATTTCTTTGGAAAACGAGGTATTTCGTGGCATATTTCAGTGTGCCAAAGAAAAGTCGCTGAACGCCTCGAGGCACAGACATTCATCCATATACTGGAATCTGGCCTTCAGGATAGTGAGACAGTAGTTTTGATCATGGAGCATGTGCTTCGTTCATTGAAGGAGCAGCACCCAGAGATAACTGCGGCATATTTCCGTCAGGACAATGCTGGGTGTTATCACTCTTCATGTACCATTCTTTCCGCTAGGGTCCTGTCAACGCGCACTGGCGTGCAAGTGAAGCAAATCGATTTTAGCGATCCCCAAGGAGGGAAAGGTTCCTGTGATCGGAAGGCTGCCCAAGTCAAGGCTCATATTAAAAGTTATGTCAATGAAGGTAACTCTGTTACCACTCCGAGAGAGCTGAAAACGGCCATTGAGTCGCGTGGGGGTATCCCAGGGGTGCGCGTCGCAGTCGTGGAGACAAGCAATGGCAATACGAAAACCTACAAGTTGGAGAGTATCAACACCTTAAACAATTTTACTTTCAGCGACCGGGGATTTTACGCTTTCAGAGCCTATAGCATCGGTCCTGGGAAATTTTTCGACTGGAAAACATTTGAAGCTGGTTAGTACAATTATAATGTAAGGAGGAGATTTTAAATGGCGCAAACCCAAACGAGATCCACCCCAAAAAATGCATTTGTCTTTTTTGAAAACCATAATGCGAATTATGATATTCATCCGCATTATTATTATTATTATTATTATTATTATTATTATTTTCTTTTGCAAAAAACTAATAATAATGCGAATGTGAGCTGAGCTGAGTAGTATGTGAATGAGTGATACCTTGATGTTCACTTTTGTTTGGCATTTCCTCCAAAATATATTTTGCTATGCTCACGTTACGCCATTACTTTTGACACACTGTTACAGCAACAGACAGCAGTATCTCATATGTATCCGTAAGTACCTGAAATGAAATGCTCACAGGATATGTTTTAGAAAGAGATTTCCTTGAAAAAGTACGCTCACTTTGATTTAAAAAAACTGTTGGCGGTGAATTTCCTTAACTGTATCACTGCTCCGTTTTGCAGTGCCAGAGGAAAGTGAATTTTCATGGCTTGAAAACGTCTCCTTTGGCGATGGTGATTTTTCGGCCGTATTTCAAAGAAGGGCACAAAGCAAGATAACGGCTGATGTGTCAGAAACGAAACAAACTAACAGGCTGGAAAAGAAGGAAGACCGCTCAGATTTTACTGACAGCTCATTCCAGTGCTCAGATTCCAGTGACAGCAACAATCAAGCTTCTGCCAAAATATTTTCTTGCCCGGAGGAGGGCTGTACAAAGTCTTTCGTGCGATATTCCGCACTCGAAAGACACTGTGAGTACGGTGTGCATATCAGGTCTCTGGAAAAAGTCACCCTTCAAGACAGAGCTAAGTTAAGTTATGCGCAGCATTTAGAAGAAGGCCAAACTAAGGAGCTCTCCAGTGTTAGCCTGAGTGGTGACCCTCATTCCCCCTTGTTGAATATGGGCTGGGCGTTAAAGTCGAAACCTAAAACTGCAAGATTCAGTGAAAAGCAGAAGTCCTTTCTTGAGAGTAAGTTTTTAGAAGGAGAGAAATCAAGTAAGAAGACCACAGGTGAAGAAGTGGCGAAGAAGATGCGCAAAGCTCGAGACGCTAACAATCAGCGATTGTTTTCAATTGATGAGTTCCTTACACCGTCGCAAATTTCTTCTTACTTCTCTCGCTTTGCGGCAAAAAGAAAGCAGCTCAGTGAGTCAGAATATCAGGCACATGAAAACGAAGATATGCTAGTTGAGGTAAGAAATGATCTTATGAAGTCTTTAGAGGACGAGTCCCGCGGGCATCCACTAGTCCACGGAGATCTTCAGCTGTGCCAAATGACGAAAGAAGAATTATCATCGCTAAAAATGACAACGCTTAAAGCCATCTGCAAAGAGTTCGATGTGCACATCTCAGGACGACGAAAGGAACCCTTCGTAAACGGTGTTGTTTCTATTGTCGAGAGCTGCAGCTGTAAAGCTGCAGCAGACAGTGTAGCTTAAAGAGCATGTGCTAGCTCTCTAACACAGGTTCTTTTACACGTAGCATAACAATGAAATTTCGTTGATAAGAACAAAGCCGATTTTTTGTTTGTCTGTCTGTTTTTTTTTTTCTGTTGTTTTTATTTTTATATTGCTATTAATTATATTACTCAGGCCCGGCCAGGGGAGGGGGGGGGGGGGGGTAGTGGGATACCAGTATACACGGTTTTTTCCCCAAAGGATACCAAAATACCTTAAAATTGTAAAACGTGTAATACTTAATACCTGAAATTACCTTGAAGCATTTAATTCATGTCTGTATACCGAATACCTAAAATTCAGGAAGAACCAGATACTTTATACTCGAATTGTAACACAAAAATACCATATACCTGAATTACAATGGCTCTAGATACCGTATACCCAAAACCCCTGGCCGGGCCTGATTACTAAGGAGCTGGAAGAAATTGTACTTGAAAGTAGGATATACCTGTCATAATGAAGCACTGACATGTCTTGAAATGAAAGCATATAGACATGCCAGCTGTATAAAATTGAAAATAAGAATGGACAATAGCTATTCCTTCATTTATCTTTTATACAATGTATTACTTTGATTGACGAAATGTGTTTTCGGTGTCATTTATAAGATTTGTGCGGCGAAAAAATGGTATGAGCTTGCGAACAAATTTTTCTTCCATCAGGGAATGTTCGTGCTAGTGTGCATGGACCAGGAGGAAGGTATCGAGTCGAAAACTGAACAAAAATCTGATCAAATTAATGTAAATTGCATGTGCAATCAACAACTTACGTCTAAGGACACATTGTTGAACAAAACATAAAGTAAGAAGACTTCTGGTAAACACCGCTGACCTTTAATCTCCCAAGGCATAAGGAGCATAAGGTTATTTTCGCTTCCACCTTGAAGACAGTTGTTTTCTTCCAGCTTTGCTCCGTAAATTGGGGAAAAATCATTGGCTTATTGAAATCTACTCTAGATAATGCATTTTTTCATCGTTTGGAACGAGTGGTGAAGTCTGATTGAGGAGTACAGCAAAGCGAGTCGAAAAGTGAAGAAATGGACCAAACCGTAAAGTAAGCTTCAGTTCGACTCAGTTTGTTTCAAAATTGATGGTCATAAACGATTGTTTTCATCAGAGGTTTAATCGACAGACAACATTCTTCTAATCTGACAACTGTTTCGGTCTTCTTCTGGTTTTTCTAGCGAACTGAGGGACTGTCAGTTTTAGCAAAATTTAAGAAGCTTGATTTTCATATTGTTTTTGCTGATTGCCCTGACAACCAAATAAGCCCGCCCCGCAGAAAGTTTTACAAATTTGGTAGCTACAGTGACTGTTGTAAACTATCCGTGTAGTTATAGTTCTAGAACTGATGTACTTTTGGAGGAAGTGAGAGAAACGTACTGCTAGTTTCACTCACAAATTTAAATGGCGGAGACAACGTGTAATTAAGTTACCGTCTTATTCTATGCAGAATAAACATAATAACAAGCGATATACATGGAGGAAAACTAGAGTAGTAGTTTAACATTTGGTGTAAGTCTCAAGTTGTGGTGTTTTATTGCACTTCAGAAATAGTGTTTTGAATTTTGTAGTTTTCACAACAGTTTTCTAGTTCAAAGTTGGGTTCTCAGGCATCAAAAAACATTCGGTGTTCCCATGGCAACAGTTTTGACCTCAATAATGGTCATTTTTGAACATCCCCCATGAAGGTCTACTTTCATGTAAATTTGAGTGGGGGGGTCAAACTTTTTCATTTCCCACTTTGTTTGATTCTTACAGAGAATTGCTCTTAATGTTTGTTGCAGTTATGAACACTACTTAAGCAGTAGAGAAAATAAATCCCAAAAAATTCAGGCTTGTACGGGAGTTAACTCTGTGACCTTTGTGATACCAGTGCAGTGCTCTACTAACTGAGCTAACTTTTAATTAAAATTTAACATCAATAGTAGTAAAATACACTGTACTGTCATTGTGCTAGGGGAGAGAAAAATTTGGGACATAGCAACAACCCATAACCTTCCGGTATGTACATTTAACCTAGAAACAGCTTACTTTTTGGCTCTTTTGTTTTGTACATTAGATTTGGATCTATTGGTATACTTCATCCTTTTCCCAGTTGTTTGTGCAGCTTTAGGAGCAAAGCTCTTCGAATAGGATCTTCATGTCTCCTCTTAAAGAAAGTAACGTTGTTATCATTAGCATTAACATTATCATGATTATTATAGAAAGAGTTAGCAATTTTAATCCACCATTATCTTTTTTTGTGTGGGATCTGAATGCCTTACCTGTCTTTCTTGTGAACTTTGCACCATTAAGAAAGCATAGGTGGAATTTGCTGCACTGATCCCAATAATCAGCAATGGAAACTAGAAAGAAATCAAATAAATATAACATTAATTTGAGATGAAGTAGTAGTTCATTGTGTTTTCCACAAGGTAGTATGAATTTGTGATTTGTATTTGTGATTCTAACCTTGTAATCCCCACCAAGAAACAGTTCAATGTCCACTTGCTTGCCATCAACAGTAATGTAGCCTCTGTCTTGAATTTCATTAGCTTCAACAAACACGTCTCTGAAGCTCTCAGCTAACGTTTCATGGCTTTGAGGGCCATTAACAACAGCAATGGTGTGTGTACCTTGAGAAAAATATAAGAGTATGATCAATGAATTCATATGGTGAAGAAGACAGTCACTCTTGTCCTCCCCCTCCTTCCCCACCCTTGAAACAGAACTGAGTAAACTGATATTACTTTCATAGTATCTGTCTTAATGTTTCATCTCATTACCTTTAGATGATAGCAGGTCATCTTTGCTTTGAAGTATTGACAGACTCAGAAGTATGAAGTTGCTAACTCTGCTCATACGAGCACCATCACCACTGAGTTTCACTTTCACTTTTTCACCTTCTTGAAGTATATTGTTTTTTTTTTCTGCAACATGGGAAAGTTTAGAATAAATAAACCCATTTTAATTGTGGTTTTAAATGAGTTTCAAAAAATATTTTGATACCCATGGATGTTTGACCTCCCCCATCTCAGGCCTGTGAATAATATGACATGGAAAGAAGTATACATACCATGTTTTGAATTTGCTTAGCCAATAGCTTTGAAAAGGAGTGTTGGGCTCCTGGGGCCTTGCCTGGAGTTGATGTAATGACACAGTTCTCATTAAGGGCATTCCTTTAAAAGATATCACTTAGGCAAGCCCTCAACAGTCATTGTCAACTCGTGAACAAATTCATCTCCAACTCCAAATTTGTCGATGAGGTAGAGTATGCTCTCTACTCTGGCCTTGTCATCCTCACTGAGCTTTGAATACTGTGTTTGTTTTTGAGTGGATACTTGGTCTGTGGATTGTGACTGAAAGTCAGCAAGTGAGGTGGAGGGAGATTCAGTATCAGATGAAGAACTTGGAAGTCATGGCTGCTGAAATTGGTAAATTACCATGAGATAGTATTGGAGGGGAAGAGGATGGGCAGCTGTCATTTGTCAGCGAGGTACAATTTGCTGATTTTAGAGGCGATGCTGGGGTTTCTGTAGTTAACTTAACAGTGTATGTGTGTGGGGCCTTTGGATCCTTTAACCTCAAGTGGTCCAACTCCAGCCCAAACAAAGTACAAAAATGTAGAGCTTTCTGTGCCCTTGTTTTCAGTTCTTTCAGCTTTCTGTTTCTGGCTTGAGTTGTTGTTATCTCTGGGATTGATGTACCTCTCACCTTTTTGAACTGATCGTTCTTCAACCGTTTTATGTACTTTTTCATTAATTCACTTTCTTCTTTGCACGACTGATACAGATCTCTTTCCTTTAGCATCTCCTCAAATAACTTCTCTTTTTCTTTTTCTAGATCATGAAATTTTTTTCCAGTTGTCAACTTCTTCTTTTGCAAGGCTCAGCTTTTAGTCTGATTTAAAAATCTCTGATGTCCATTCATCAACTGTTATAACTTCCTCTGCTAGAACAGCTATCTTTTTGTTGGAGGCCAGGAATTCCTTTCTCTGTTTTGGGCTCCCCTTCTTATTCAAAGCCTTTCTCCTAGCCTCTGCCAGGTTTGAGAGTTCCTATAGTCTCGATTCTAGCCTTTCGCTGCTGGAATTCAGTCTAAAAGCGTTACCTGGTATGTTTAGATTTACCAGATCGATGTACCTGCTGACAACTGTTTGCTTGTCAGAGAGCTACTTCCTCCAGGCAGCAAGAGACTTGCATTGCAACTTTAACCAAAAAAACACTTCAGTGCCATTTTCACGTCGCTGAAGGACGTATTTCAGCTTAGTGTTCGGGCAGTCAGACAAGGAAATTATAAATTTTTCGTCGTATGTGGAGGACATCTTAAAAATCACTATTAATCAACCCTGTAAATTCATATAAATAATGCCCTTTTTGCAAATATCCCGCGTAAAAAAACATTTGCCGATGACTGAACTAGTGCCTAGTCTCTCCCTCGGTTCAGTAAACTGGCCTGGGAGTTTATTTTTAAAATGGCGGCCATCGAAGATCGAGTTTAGAACATGTTGAGCCCTTTTTGGACCTATACATTTCCAAACTTTGACTTTTTAGTCCCCAAGCTGAGCTTATAAAAATCAAAAAAAGTGAATCTTGGAAACCGAAAGTGGAATATGTTGCCTTTACGGGATATTTTGGAAAAAGACCATTGGATGTCCCGGCTACCTATTCTGATACCCCTAAAGGTAAGTACTGTTCATATTCTGGCATTAAGAGGAGAAAATTCTTGCTTTCTCGACGCATTTTGTCGGTTTGACCCTTAAAATGAGGTCATAGAATATACACTCTTTAAATCTCGAAAAACAAATCGAAATTTAGAGTTCTAATGACAAGTAAGGCTCACAAACAAAGTTCGGGAGTATGTGATCAAAAGTAGATACCCCTAAACTCGATGATCTGAAAATCTTTGAAGAAATAGGAATAATAAAAACAATTCCCATATGTCTTCCATAATCGAGCACCGCCATCAGAGCTTGAAATATTTTAAGTGTCGCGCAGCAACTGCGCACGTCGGTTCGAGTTTTCTGGGGATGGAATAACTTGTGAAAACTTAACTTGTGAAAGCTGTAACGGCTAGTCTGACAACTGTTGTTTCGTCGCTGCCAAGCGACTCTTCAGAGACCTTCCTGTAAAGTAAACGGCTTTATAAGAATGTCTACAAAGTTACTGAGTCTACTCACAAACATATGAGGAAATTACCGTTAACAAGGACAAAAATGTTTTGAAACTTATAAAGGAGTTAGCAGGTAATCACAGTCACAGCCTTACGGAGAAAGAGGTGAACTACCTCCGCCACTTCGATTTTAAAACCAGTGGTTTCTACGGCCTTCCAAAGATACATAAAAGCAAGATCATTTGTCAGGAAGCTAAAGTCCAAAAGAAACCATACATCAGAGTTCTTAGACCAGCAGATCTCAAATTCAGGCCCATA
>JAEMWC010000175.1:412500-467500 GCA_016490735.1 Pachyseris speciosa | reverse complement strand
ATCTTTCCATCTGGTCTGGTGTCCAGATATCATCTTTGTCTACGATAACACGAATTTCAGACAGGTAAGAACATATTTCTGTAAATCCCTTCGAAGGAATGACTTCTCAGTATGGTGATAAATTGAATGATAGGATTGATCGCGGCTGTCAGTGCAAAGGGATTTTTCAAGAAAAAATATTCACCCAAACCGTCATCGCTTGTCCAATGTATCGTTTTTGGTAAGAGGACTGCCAAACAATTCTATGTTAACTACAGTTATGCTGTTAGAGATTTATGAAAGCAAAGTTAAAACGTCACTCGCGGCCGGTTAAGTTGCAAGGTTATTTTCGTAACATGATAGGTCAGCAGGTGCCAACCGTCTAATATTTGTGTGCTTTCATCTTACAGCACTTACCAGTCACACGCGCCCTCCAACGATTTTTCCCATTTTCGAAAGTTTTGGTGGACGTCAATCAAATGTTTCCATGACAATATAGTCCTCGTTTCGTGTCAGTTTCACGGCCATGTTCAATCGTCGTTGTGATCAGGTATAAATCGCTCAGTTATTACTGAGAAAGTCGTTTCCAATTTAATTCGTTGAGATGGAGGATTATTATGTCGAGACGACATGGTCAGCCTTGAATCACATAGCATGCAGAAACACTTTTTGGGAGCAAAACGTTTGTGAAGAAGGCGATTCGATTGTACGTAAACACCGGAGCCGTAAGGGATCCGCCAAAGAGAAGATCAAAGAAACGAAAAATATCAGGTAGCTGAAAACGTTGGTCTCAGAAAATGAGTCGAGTTGTGTGGAAATTGACTTTTTATCAGCTTTTTACGGATGTAGATTATTTTAGCCGCAGAAATTCTTGTCATTAGTTATGCTATAAGATAATCCAGAGCTCTATCTTGACGAGTTGCAAGCGTGGTTGGAGTACGAGAGAGGTGAGGGGTATGCAATGCAAACCCTCAGCAGAACTATAAGACAGATGGGATTGACAGTAGTAAAAAAAGGTACTGAAAGCCGAAAAAGAGATTAGCAGTCAAAGTTTTGTAGTTCATCCTGTAATAAAGGTTATTATTTAGTTCTCAATTTGTTATGGTTGCCGTACACTGTTCGTAAATTTGTAGCCTCAAATCATTGCCCGTGAGCGAGACGAACGAAAAGGCACAGAGTTCAGAAGATTTACTTCTCAGTTTCAACCAGAACAGTTTCTGTTTATCAACGAGTCAAGTAAAGACGAAAGAGAAACTTGGGTACTCTGCGAGTAGTTCGTTTAAAAGAAACCCCGTTATTGTCATGAATACATTTGATTGACGTCCACCAAAACTTAGTTTTCGATGAAGGAAAAAGCCGTTGGAGGGCGCGTGTGACTGGTAACCGCTGTAAAGTTGAAGCTCGCGAACGTAAAGCAGCATTCATTTACGGTATATTCTATCTGCCCCACAGGACCGGCTGTAGCCGAGATTGGAAAATGCTAAAATAGGCGACAGGACAATCAGGAATAGGAAAAAACTTGATCGTCCACAGAACGTATCTTCCATCGCTTTTCCATGTCATGTCCGCGGCTTGTTTACTCAACACTCAAAGGAAGTTAAACCGAAAAAACTTCACGTTAAGAGTCTTCCGCAAACGGAACAAGGTAGAAAGGTGCCTAAACTAAATTCATCTGTTTAAATGAACAATTAAAAGCACTATTAGAGACCAAAGACGTTGACATTTCTCTTCATGTAATGCGTGACTTACAAAAGGAGTACAATGTAGAAAATGGCGAAACCTTGAAAGTACATGCCACATATCTTCGCTTAGCGTGCTCACTATCAGCGGGCCAAACCAACCCTTTTAGTATGATAAAAAAGAATAATTTTCCGTTGATGAGAGCTATCTTATGTCCTGTAATTTCGTATACCTCCGATGTTATGGCCTTCTGAAATATGGCAAAATTCAGCGTATAAACTGAGAAGCAAACATTGTATTCTTTACGCGAGTGTATAGAATCAAAGAAAGCTTAGTTGGTGATGAAATACAGCTTAAAAGAAACTCCAAGGGAAGTAAAATCAATTGTGAAAACATCAGTGGAAGACAAGGTTTGCTCGTCTTGTACGAGCGTTTTGAAAATGGCTAATTTGCATAACATTTTTGGGTCTTTCAAGCACGTTCAGGCCGATATCGAACTTCCCTGATTTTGTGAATGATATATGAAATGAATCATATATGCACTGCGGAAATAAAATCAAATGAAGAATGATCCTCGCAGCTGTGAACGCAATTTATGCAATAGCGAAAAGAATTGTCCCAAGAATTGTCGCCGCATACTCGAAAGTTACAGACAACGGCTCTTTCCTGATTTTCGCTTCTGTCGCCGTATACTCGAACGTTACAGACAACGGCTCTTAAAACGGCTCTCAAAACACGTGAAAGCCGGCAGGCTACCATATTGATGGCTGATTTATTTTTTTTTTTATTTGGTTTAAATAAAGCATCAGTGACTTGCCTAGTGACACTGCGGTAAACAGACGAACAAATAAAAGAAATGACGAGAACCAATGAAATTTTAAACGACACTGAAAGCGAATTAAGCAAATCTAAGGACGCATTCCCTTGAAACTCTTTTGGAATAGGAATTATAAGAATGGACAGGATCCGTGTTCTCTTGGGACGTATTCCTGTTTTGGAATATTCCATTCTTTCTGCTCCTGATAGAGATGGGAACGTTTTGGCGTGGAAATCCTGTGTGGCCGACTAAACTATTGACGAAGTACCGGAAGTAAAGTTCAGACCACACTCGGTCCAGCCTTTCTCTAAATTGTTTTGCCCACTGTTCCCAGGCGACTTCCACCACGAGTATGGCGCTTTCAAGGCACCTGTTATTTTGCAAAACTTTACTCTGCGTTTTTATGTATTAACATTCTAGAATAAGAGTAACGAGAATATTTTTTTCAAAGAACGTTCCAGTCGTTAAGAAATTCAAAGAGAAAGTCGCCCACTTCTGACACAACATAAAGAAAGAGATCCTTAACGTGTCAAAGAAACACTCAATACCAGCCATCCTCCTTTGTAAAGATTGGCTAAAGCATTAAGAACACTCAGGACTCTTAAGACCTTAATAATTCTTTATTGACTGTGTCGTAAATTTGTCATCATGCAGGAGATGGTCTTCGTTGTCTTCGTTAAAGTCAAAATGACGTCAATAACAGGGGGACGAAAAGTGTGACGTATGCCTGAGCAGTCATCGATGATCAATTCGCTCCAGATTTGCTTGACCACCCTTTAAACTTTCTTTGCAATAAAAACAAAAAAGGCAAGCAACTTAGACTTCTTAGCCTTTGCACCGTGCAATGCTATTTATCTTACATCGATTTATTTATAAGCTTCATTGGCTGAATTGTGCAACAGCAAGTTTTCATCAAAACGGAGACAATGGAAACCCTTCGATTTTTTATTTATCCTTTAAGTAGGACTTTGTATTACCAGCACTGGTTGTTTCTGCGTCGAGCTTCAGTCCCCACCAGGTTGGGGAAAAAATTTCTGTGACCAAATTAAAGCACGGCTAAAGCAGGAAAAGAGATGAACGGAACTAAGAATTGTATGTGATGTGACGCAAAAGTTTTAGTATAATAATCAAACTAAATTAAATGACGCAAGAAGCGTCATTTCATTTGTCACTAGTTCTCTTTTAGCAATGACGTGTAAGTCAAATGCTTGCTTAAACATTAGAAAAGCCCTAGCTTGATAGGTGGCCACGCACTTCTTGTAAACGATATTGCATTTTGATTGCGAAGCAAGAGGCCATATTGGCCTTTACTCGGCCTTCCCACAAAAGGCAATCAGAAATTGCAATTTCCTGCTTCACTGATTCACCTGCACGGTTGTAATATTTGATAAGGTTAGAATAACAAGATCTGAATTCCTTTCCATATTTTATTTTCATTATTGCATCATGTTCATCATGAGCAGATAGCGGCACTGCTTTCTCCAGTACAACGCATGGATGGATGGAAGTCTAGAAAACGATGACCCAAAAAATGACTGCACGGAAAACCATTACCAGAAATCCGCGTCACGTTGATCAGGAGATAATTTATTCATGCGTCATGCGCCCTTCAAAATGGCCGCCGGAGTTACTAAAGAATGTATGAATTTCAATAGAAAAATTCTGATAAATTTACCGGTGGCAATGCTGCTTAATTTCCGCACGTCGCATATAAAATATAAACCTTTAACGGAGTGTTTTATGTTGTTTTTGTGCTGAAAACGTTAAAAAACTTTGGACAATTTTCAATTAAAAAACTTCGGTTACTAACCCCTACACTGTCACCATTTTAGTCAAATTTTAGTAGAATGACTCACCTTTAATACAAATTTCGCAATGCATTTCCTCGTTCTGACAATCTTCCGCATAATCGAGTCCAATTACTAGAGAATGAGCTTTCCAAAAGAACCACTTTTAACCGGTTCTGTGAAGGATACATCCAGACAACATTACAACGAAAAAGTGCAAAATTCGCAACCAGTTGATGTTAGGCTTCATTGACGAAAGCACTGCCTTGAGAATGGTCGAAGACAAAAAATAAAGTAAGAGTTTCTTCTCGTTCTCCATAATCGCTAGCCATTATTGACATTATTCAGTTTGACTTATAAACCAAGCCTTTTTGCATAAGTCCGCTGGTGTATAAGATCAGCAGAACACAGTTCGTTTCGGTCTCGAGGCCTTCGCTCAAAAGCCACCATCTTGGAAACTCGATGCAAATGAGCGTGCTTAGCGTGCAACCGCATACCTTTGACTCGCGGGAGCAAAATGTCGCCGATTTCTGGTAATGCCGACAAAAATAGAAAACGATGACGAAAAAACACAATAAATGATAAGTGGCTTTTGACTGCTTTTATCCCAGGAGTTTGTCCCCTCATATAGGTCCACAAGCATGCACTAAAGACCATTACAGAACGCAGGATCTTTTGCCATAAACGTTACTGGAATATCGGTGAAAATTAACGATAAAAAATATTCAGCAGGGTGAAACTGTTTTCTGAAATACATCACTTGAAACAGGGACATTGCTATAAAAAGAGAGTAAGGTTTCTGCAGCCAATTCTACAGCTGGATTTCACGTCAACTCAAGTAAAAATATAATCGCTTATCATTCAAAAATAAAGTCTAGAAATTGAGATCTTGTACAAAACTAATAAATAAAATACCTGTAAAAGTCTGAGAGTGTCTTAACGTGCCCTTGGCTTCTACAGACTAAACCGCTGTAATTTTGAGTGGCACATTTTTCTAAATAACTCAAGTGATATCCAGTACTTGAGTTATTTAGAAAAATGTACCACTCAAAATTACAGCGGTTTAGTCTGTAGAAGCCAAGGGCACCTTAAAACATCTGGAGTTCAGTTTGGTTATGTTAAAACCTTTTGCCTTCTTGTTGACCTTGCGAACAATCGTATTGACACCTCTGTCTACATAAAGCCTCGTTTTGGCCTAGGAGTTGCCTAGGTGCCTAGGTAAATCATAAGAGTTCAAACTGCTGAGGGGGGTGAGGTAAAATTACTTTCCTGCATACTAATGAGCGTCACTCTAGTACAATAAAATAATAGGCTTTCCCAGACTTATGCGGATTGGTGTAATCCAAACTCTATTATGTTTTCAAAATAAAAGTGGGTAGTTTTTGAAAGGGCTATCTTTCTTACAATTCGTTTGCTAGGAAAAACTTATCTCTCAGTTTATTCGAAATGTTTATCGATCATTAGTGTTAAAAAGGCTTGCTTAACCGTTAACAATTTCCAATTTGCTTTGAATGCTTGTTTATCTCTCTCTTGCTTTCCGCTCCATTAGTCACCAGCTAATTATGCAAACACGCAGTACCTTACATTTGCATATCAACTCTACAGTAAAGAAGCTCATCGGACACCCTTTTACCATTCAACAGCTACAATAGTCGGTTTAACTTGTTTGGAGCGATCAATATAAACACGTGAGTAATGTATGAGAGCGGTTTTGGGAGACAAAATATACTGTATTGGAGAATACAGAAAGATTAAAATACAGAACGAATGCACCTAGGCATCACCTAGGCCAAAACGAGGCTTAATTTTTAACATAGTATACTACTCGCCACGAAAAACATTTCCCGTGCCTGCGCCACTTCGACCGCGCTGCTTTAGAAGAACTTAAACCAGAGGTGAGCAGGGATGGCGCAGTGGTATGAGTGCTCGCCTCCCACCAATGTGGACCTGGGTCGATTCCCGAATGACACCATAAGTGGGCTGAGTGTTGTTGTCGACCCTGCTCTGATTGTTTTTTTCTGGGTACTCCGGTTTTCCTCCCTCAGCAAAAACTAGCATACGGCTTATTCAAGCTGGCTGCAGGCTGTGTTCCAAGGTCATACATGGACCGTATAGCGCGCGGTTGCCAGAGGCGCCTCGTATATGCTTTCGGTTCGACCTTGTTCAGCTGCGACCTTGCTGTACTTTGCGAGGACGATTAGCTGGACAGTTTAGGTTTTAGTTTAACAGATCACCCAATCATTCGACCATGAAACTGTACGATCAAAATTACGATCACGTACGGCCAAATGAAAACAAAAACAATTTTCATCAAGATATTACAAAAGACAAACGAAAGGTATACAGAAAAGGAAAAAAACTGCTCTTCACATTTTCATCGGGTTATAGGAAGAAGATACAGAATGCCAATTCGTTTTGAAAAGGGCTGAACTTAAAGAGTTAATCATGCGTAAATCTGTAGCGCAAATGTCACACATTCTCTCGTGGAGCTTGAGGTAACGTTTCCTAACAAAGGAATCAAAACTACATACGCGAAAAAACTCATGCTTCACTTCCAACGTAGCTGTCGTGATCAGCGACTGATATATTACTTCAAGTAATGAAATTCCCTAGTTGGCTCACAGGAATTCTTTGATTTATCCTGATATGATGAAAATTTGACAGAGTTCCGGGAATGACTCTTGTTTTTTCCACCCGAAAACGGACTGAACAAGAATTCACAGGCAATTTTGATGTTCTTTTTAATGAAACCTTTAATTGTTACAGCAATTATCGACATCAAATAATTGTCAGTCAAATAACCAGTATTTATACAACCACTAACTAACTATTAAGAACATTGACAATTCTCGTTTACTTTGGGAATCTGTTATCACTACGTCGAGTTTTTAAGTGTTTCAAAATTTATCTTTCGTTTTGCTGCTAACCTCTAACAAGTTGTACAACTATTCAAACTGTATGTAACACTAAAGACTAAAGAACTGATTATTACAATACAGATAAAATGTATTACAACACGGGATACCGTAGAGGCCTTATTAAAAAGCTTCGAAAATCTGTTACGTCCTTATTCCACCCTTCCACTCCCCCTTTCTACTAAAATAACCGGTATGTCATTTGATATGGGTTTAGAGATAAGCCTGCTAACACGAGTTGGTAAAGGTTTTAGACGCATTCTGACTTCAAATGTCCAATAGATATTTACATGTATTAATTATTGAGCTTGATATAACGAGCTATGTTATAAGCGCTTGGATAATATTTAAGTAATAGTGATTAAAAATAGTAATTTACCGCCAACCGGTTAGCTCAGTGGTAGAGCACCGGACTAACGTGCGGGAGGTCGCGGGTTCACGTCCGGTCAGAGGGTCTATAAAAATAATCGAGGAGAAAGTGCTGCCTTTGTAATTAGATCTGCGAACGGTAAGACTTTCTAGTCTTCTTGGATAAGGACGAAAAACCGTAGGTCCCGTGTCACAGCTCTCTCTCTCTCTGATTTGTTCTTGTGGGACGTTAAAGAACCCACGTGGACCCCGGTGGTGTGGTCAACCTTCATGGGTTGTGGGAATAAGTGGGTTGGGGGTGGGAGGCCACCTTGCATGGGACCTAGGAGTCTCGTTAGTGCCTACCCCTGCTGGGTAGTCCTGTACCCAGTAAAGGCTATAGATTAATTAACCCTTTGGGAGACTCCGCACGGAAGTTCAACCCATCATCTTCTCAATCAGCAATTTTGACTAAAATTGAATTTTTGTGTCTACTGCACCTGTAGGCAGACATTTTGCAAATTAAAGCTGTTAGCGTTAACTTCGATAGTCGTGGCCAATCAAACTTGAAGAGTAATTCGGCTTTTCTCGGCATTTTGCAATCCAATCAGAATGTGCTTAATTCTCGACCAAACGACGGAAGTGTGGACACGGAATGTCGATTGCAGAACATTCTGGCTTTAATCAGTTGGCGCGTTTCGCTTTTCAAGACTTCTCGAAAATCGACAAGTTTTTCGGTTTTTAACCCCGCGCTAAGCTTCCTTCTCTCTTCTTGGTGTTTCCACCGTTTTAATCAACACAAACGACCGCAAAGAACAAACTCATCTTACCACGTGCGGTAACTCACGTGTCAGTTGTTCTGTTACACTAGAGAATTCTTATCTGAAAGTTTTTGTGTTTTTACGAACTGGTTGACGACTTGCAAACGTTTGCGAGACATGCTTCGTAATCTATGTATTTGTTCTGATGAAAAGAAAACTATACTTTTAACTTTCCCTAGCCTGCTTCGCATTTTGTACCCCTTACTGTTTTAATATATTATTGCATAGTTTGAAATTTGACTTAGGAAGATTACGAGAATTGATGTTGGGGTGAAATAACACAAAATTTACACCGAATACGCTCATCTTCAGTGACTTTGTGGATTTGAGAGAGAAATCTCCTCAAATTGAATGCCGGCAAATCACGTTTGATTACCATTATTATTATAATTTTTTTTTGTCAAAATTCCTTTGGCCGGTTCGTTGACAAACCCTTCTCACGTGTCAATGAAGGGTATGCTGTCACACTAGAAAATTCTCATCTGAAAGTTTTTCGCGAACCGATTGATGCCTTGTAAAATTTGCCAGACAAGCTTCGTAATCTTTTTATGTGTTCTGATGAAAAGAAAACTATATTTTTAAAGATCCATGTTCATCCAAGAGGCCTTGCGCGCGTTTGTTATTGTTTTTAACGGTCTTTATTGTTCATTCTTGCGATCTGAATGGTTTACCAGATTCTCCCACGGATTTCGAGTGGCGTGACACGTAAAATAATGTACATGTCATCGGCCTCCCCGTGGGGTCGACTGCCGGGCCTACCAGGGAGATTTGTGGGGGGTCGGTCAAAATCTTGACATTGTTTTACGATCAAAGATTAGGGGGTGGGGGAATTCACAAGTTTGAAAAGGATGTCACGGGGATTTTCAGCTGAGAGACACCTCACCCAGGGGAGTTTGTCTTGGGAGATTCCCCGATCCCCCGGGAAAATTCCTCAAATTTGCTTGACTGATTTTACAATCCTCCTGGTTAGCCCGAGGGTCGACCCAACGGGGAAGCCGGTGACATGTGCATAACTCATAACAACGAAATGAGAATCGATTTCTATATTGCTGTGATTTATTTGAATCTCTTTGTGCCTACCAAAGACATCAATTCCTGCAAAAACGCTGCATATATGTGTGGTTCATCATGTAAAACTTTCAGCGGCTGAGGAAGCGTGGAAAGTCGATCATTTCGCTTGCATTTACTATTATTAGCAATGCTAACTAAAAGCTATGCGGTAAAGGATTCCAATAAATTAAATCTGAATTAAATAAGTTACGTCGCCTTGATTACTCCTAGTCCATATATTTTAATTTTAGTCCTCCATAAAGCTTACCTTATCATTATAGAAATTTCTGGGAAGAGAAATAAACCGCGTTGGACTCGATGGATGCTCATTTATAGGAGACAAAACCGCGCTCGAGTCCGGTTCATTCGCAGATATATTAGAACCGCATGATCAAAATATTCGCCAAGGTCGGACATCAGTTGAAATCTGGCATATCTCTACGACAAATAGATGTTCGGAGGTATCAAATCTTCTCTTTTCTTTGCTTAAAAATACTAGCTAAGCAAAGTCTGAGACGGGCATCTTCCTTCGGGTTAACTGTACAACGCTGTCAACTTCGAGATCAGAGGTCATTTGGCAGCGACGATGTATCGACAAAGTAACGGGACTAATGCTATACATGAAATAATTTCTTGATTCTAATTGGCTAAGAGAAATGCAGTTTTTAGGAAACATGATGCTGAGAAAAAGTAATTCACTGCAAAAAAGAGGTAAACAACAGACGATTCTGATTAGTTAATAAACAAAGGAACTGAAATTGGGCCAATCAAACGCGGCCTTTGAATGGCGCAAAATCTGAAGAGCTGTGAGCGACTCTGCGAGCGAAAACAATGGCTGGCGTTTTGAGCAGGTTTTCTTTCGTGACCGCAATAACAGCAGAGAAGCTGCAAAACATCTCTAAAAAGGAGCAACGGCTGCGACAAGCACTGTTTTTTTACTGTCTGTTTGGAAACAGTAGTGTCCAGAGAGGTAATTACCGACGTAATTGGAATTACGAGTTCGTTAAATTCAACAAACAAGGCGAAGTTTACGAGCTAGAACGCCTGAAGGTAATGATTACAGAGCACTTGGCAAACAAAGCAGCCTTATAGCTGTAGCCTGTAATTATTTAGCCGGTTATTACAGCTCAAAAACAATTTATAAACATTGAGAAAACTGTTGCTTTGATCCACCTGCGTTAAGTTACTTCTGCAAAATTAAGAAGCTATCTCGCAATTTTTTCATGTATATTATTGATAAGTAATCACATGATTTTTCTCGTGCAATTTGGAATAAATAAGCACTTGTAAATTTTTTCAAAGACTCACAAAATTGCACGAGCCCCTTAGAGTCCTCGGGGAAACACCAGCCGCCTAGGAGCTAGTGTAGGTCTTTTCCTCACCGCTACGACGATTCTAGTTGAAAATATCGACGCAAATGAAGAGATAGAATGTTAATAAAACCGCAACGACACAAAAAATAGCGATACTCGGGGAAGTAAACCGTATGAAGGAGGATTATTTTCGCAAAATAGCGCTCACTAGCGATTTGCGTATTTTCCGTCTGTGCGAAATTGAGCGCGGCGGGCAATGCGTCTTGGATGAACACTATTTCATGATTATGTCCGCCTCACTATTTGCATAATTTGAAATTTGACCAAGCAAGATTACAAGACTTAATGTCTTGTCAAGTATCGCGACATTTATATCGAATACGCTCTTCAGCGACTTTGAGGATCTCCTCATGATCAAGTAAACCATAATATCGATATAAATCTCGCTTACCATTAAGTTAAATGGTTTTAAATCACGTTTGATTCCCATTATTTCTTCAAAATTCCTTTGGCCGGTTTGTTGACGCAAAACATGTCAAAATAATGGTAACTGTTTGTGGCTACTCGAGAGTTCTAACATCCTAAAGCAATCAGAGACGTATCCACCCTATCCACCCAGGTACCGATGTTTTCATTTGTATCTAATTGTTACCCCTCCTGTTAAATGTCTGTTTCTGTGGTACTTGGAAATAATAGAATAATAGTTTCCGTTTGGATTCTCTTTTGCGTAATACAAAGGCAAAAACGCGCCGTTTCCGTGCGTAGCATCCCTGTCTATGATGAAGCCGTCTCCATATTATGCCAAATCATGGACGATCACATTCTTTTTCCCTGTACACTTCTTGTGCACATGTGTTAGATCGTAACCTGTTTTTGTTTGTTTATTTTTCCCCTCGTTCGTTCGTTCGTTCTTTCGTTCGTTTGTCAGTTTAGTTGTTTGCTTTCCTTTGCACGCATAAGACATATGCATCATCCCACAGAAACATGCAAATATGAAAAACAGTCATGTCACTGAAGGCCATTTCCGAAAGGAGTTTAATCGGTAGCGCATCACATTATCAAACGCCAAATATTTGTAAAAAACTTTTCGTTCACCATTTCCAGATTTTCTCCCTTATCTGTTTTTGTTTCCTTATACCTTGTCTTAGCCATAGGAGCGAAACCAAGACCGAAAAAAAGTTCGTTTTCAAACAGCATGGGTTTGAGTCCTTTTCCACGGTCTTCATAAGTGCACTAGTTACCAGGTATCACATGAAGAGGAATTTGAGCGTGAGCATGTCTGTTCTCTCTTCGAAAGAGCGAGACCAGAGATCTTCTGAACTCTGGCATCCTGATCGCGTACACAATAGGATTAACAAGAGAGTTGGCACAATGTAAAATGATGAAACTAATATTCAAACGCCAATTTACTAACGATGGAAGGGAAATATCAGCATTGATGCTCAGAAACATATATACAACATAAGGCAGACATGTCATTAAAGATACCAAAGTGACCATAAACAATGTCTTGGTCAGCGATCTCTCCCTACTGGTTGCACCATGGTGCTGAGGATGCGCTCCACAATACACTTTCACTACAATGGACGTGTAAGACACAAAAATAATAAACAGGCAAATTGAAATGGACGAACACCAGACGTACAAGAACCCCATGTATGATTTAATCCTTACTGTTACCATAACAGCTGTAACCAGCCCAGCTGTAACCCACGTGACGGTAATAACTACTCCAAGGACCCAATTTTTAACGACACGGTGTGCGAATGGACGAAACGTTGCGTGCATGCGTTCTAACGAAATCGCAGCGAGATTTGTCAGAGAAGCTGCACCAAACAAACTCGACGAGCTCCCTGTAATGTAAGACCAGATTCCTAAGTCGGACACTTTAAACTTCCACACGTTGCACGGCCAATACCCCATTTTGACCAAAAAAAGACATCCAACTAACATATCTGCAACTGCCAGGTTAATCACCAGGTACATGCTGCGCTTACGAAGGCTCCGGTTTTTCATAAAAACGATTATGGTGAGGATATTTAGCGTTACTATGGCTAAAGACTCGGTTATAAAGACTGTAATCCAGGCGATGCACTCAGATGGAGATATTATGGAGTTCCAATTAGCCATCTCTCTGTGAAAAGAAGATTAAGGGAGAATACATTTATAAGAGTCAGAGTCAGGTCCTTACAAGTGTGCCTGTTTTTAACGGACTGTGAATAACTTAATGTTAGTAAAAATGTTGCTTCACCAGTTAGGACTCCAGAGTGTGTCCACCTGACTAAAGCACAGCAAACATGTTAGCGTCATGACTAGCGATGGTGGATAAGGTCTGATTCTCATTAGCGCAACAAGAAAACACCAGAGCGAGCGAGCACTTTGAGAGACTGCCAACAGTCACGAAATCCGCATTGGATTCATTGAGGAGCAAAACCGTGAATGATCTGAGATAATAATGACATTAACAATAACTTTAACAATAACTATAGCAAAAAAAAATTGAGTCCGCGCTATGTTACCTATTATGTTGTGTTAACTGAAATTGCCGTTATAATAACATCACTTTGAAAGACAAAAACGCTTTCTTTAAATTTTGGGTTACTGGCGCAATGTTTGAAACCGCACCTCTATTAAAAAAAAAAAAAACTAAAGCTGCAGTTTAATTTGTAAAGTACGGTTGCATCAGACATATGTAATGAAATGAGATAAAATAAGTTTTTTGTCAGAAAAGTTCATCATTCAGCACAGATACATTACTTAGCCTTACGTTTACTATTGCTCTCCGACCAGCTAGAAGAAAGCCACAACTCTTACTATACTGAAAATATAATACAACGTCAATAATATTTCAAATAGCTAAGTTTTGCTCAGATAATTTTGGCTAACAACAAATCATCTTTTATATAGAATTAGGTTGTTCACACATTAAGTTAGCATTCCTTGACAAACGTATTGACGCTGAGTTTAAACTTTATCGTGCAAAAGGTAAACAATTCTTTCTTTTTTTGCGTGTGTGTGCTGCATTATACTTGAGTTCAAACGGCTCTTCAAACCACTAAAAAATATATTCCTTCAAAGTGAGTCTCTTTGTTAAGAGACACCTATCAAGAACTGCGGAACGCTGAAAAACGCAGTCTACCGATTTCCTAAGCCATTTGTATCAAATATTTTCGCATGTTTCTTGCCAAATTGATATCACGTTTATAAAACGATCATTTAAGGGTGGCTTTCCGAAAATGTTACAAGGCCGAATTTCAACCCTTAACGAAATTCCCCTTTCGAAACAAAACCAATTAGCTTTGCATAACTAGTAAACATTTTACGTGCCATTTCGTGAGATTCTTCTCCAAATTTATTGAAAAATTCTTTGTGAAAACACACAACTCTTTTAAGTTACGTTTTGAACGAAGAAACTTCGGTTGTGCATATAAAGTTGCTCGAGGTGGCTTTATTCCTCGTCAAAGTCTCATTCATTGTCAACTTGCCATTATCGAGCGCTGTTTTCAGTGTTTTTCCAGTCTTTTAACAGGCATTGTTTACAATATTTATGACGAAACACAAAGATCTAAATCGTTGAGACGCCAGCCTTACTTCGCTAGCAATGATTACAACTGAGTGAACAACTTCGATTCTATTGTTTGGGAAACGGGTTGATCATCACATAAGGATCAAATATATCTCAAAACAACAAATGAAACAAGGCTTAGTTTTGTCATCGTAGATTAACATTTGATTCAGCTCAAATAGCTTACCTGAGCAAGGATTCCAAACCAGTTCCAATTGCGCTTTAAGGGTTTTTAAAAGTCTCAGTGGAAATAAACTGCGCTTTCACCAGGATTAGAGTTTTGAAAGTTATATCATGCAGGCGATAATCACTCAAGGGAAATATGACTGACACCTAAATATATTCTTTTACTATATTCTTTTACTAAGCGGCCCATATGTTAACATCTCGCAATAATTAATAATGTTTGAGACACTGCCTCTGTGTCAAATTAAACTAAATCCAGTTAACCAATGAGCCACAGTGGGACCACATAATTTCCAACGTTTTTGTTACTGACATAATTTATCAGACTTCTCTCAATTAACTATATTGCATATATATTGGTATAGATGTATTCCGTCACGTTCGCTTCACTAAATCTTAGCTTTTGAAGGTTTGTCTGTACGTAAAACAAAATCCTACCCAATCTTAAAATAACTGACAAGTCTGGTTTTACCAGCACAAACAAACACCAACAACAGGAAGTTCAATACAGTGGAATGCACCTGTTCAACAGTCCTGATTATCGTCGATTTCCAAAACGCTCGGTGTTTTGAAAATGAACTAATTAGGTTTAAGTAGAAGACTGCATTCGTCCTCTATGCTATTATTGTTCCTGTTGTCTCTTTATAAAAAGCATTTCGTACACTAAGCAGTCAGTCAGTTTGACTGCTTAGTGTACGAAATGCTTTTTATAAGAATATACCTCACAAATTAATGTGATTTGCTAAGCTGAAGCCACTCTAAAGGCACTAAGGCCACATGGTAGCGGGCATTACCCCTTAAATCTACCAAAGCAAAGATTGAGCCCAAGCATTAGCAGCCATGGACAGCTGTTTCGGCCTTGTTAGGCCTCATCAGCATGGCATAGCTAATGCTCAGGCTCAAGTACCCACATATCCATAAAACAAGCAGTGAAAACGTAAAGCTTGTGGGATGTGGCTGGAGTGACAAGGATATACCTCACAAATTAATGTGATTTGCTAAGCTGAAGCCACTCTAAAGGCACTAAGGCCACATGGTAGCGGGCATTACCCCTTAAATCTACCAAAGCAAAGATTGAGCCCAAGCATTAGCAGCCATGGACAGCTGTTTTTCACTGCTTGTTTTATGGATATGTGGGTACTTGAGCCTGAGCATTAGCTATGCCATGCTGATGAGGCCTAACAAGGCCGAAACAGCTGTCCATGGCTGCTAATGCTTGGGCTCAATCTTTGCTTTGGTAGATTTAAGGGGTAATGCCCGCTACCATGTGGCCTTAGTGCCTTTAGAGTGGCTTCAGCTTAGCAAATCACATTAATTTGTGAGGTATATCCTTGTCACTCCAGCCACATCCCACAAGCTTTACGTTTTCAATGCTTTTTATAAGAGCTTTAAAGCCAAATCTCAACGTGCAATCATACTCCATTCGTGCGAAAGTATTTTTATAATCTTCGCACCCTCTTATGTTAATTTTTTCGCGCCAAAATCGCTTTAAATACTGTAATTTGCATGATCTCGTTTATATTTTCCTTGATAATGGAGTCATGACTACTCCGAAACGTCGGATTTTATCGTTCGTTTTTACAGTTTTATAAATTTATTAAAGAACTTTTATTTTCAGAATTGATTTTCCTTGTTTTTAATTGAAGTTTTTAGTATAAATACTCCCGTTTCAGCTGTTTCAAGAGGAGAATTTAATTTTTGGCCCAAATTAATCAAGGAATGAAAGCCTTTCATTTATTTGCATAAGTTCAGGCCTCATTAGTCAATTCTTTGGATTTCAACTGAGATGCGTCGATGGCAATTACATAATTGGTCTAAAATTAGCTAGTTTCCTGTGTTTGGCTCTATGTTGAACTATATCAACGTTTGTAACTTTTTTTCTTATGGATCATGCAAATAATTCTTTTTTTTTTTTCTGGTTACAACTAAGCTAAGGTTTATGAAAAGTTTCTGTCTTTTTAGAATCCAAATTTAACAAGGTAAACTATTCAAAGAGCTACTACAAGCAAGGTGTCTAAAATGTTTCTCGAAAAGAAACTAATCTGAGATAACTCTGAACAAAATAATTCACGGTCTGCAAACAGAAATGCGTATTAAAAGTTAGAATTTAAAAAATCGAAAAGATTACAACAATATAATATTTCGATGTTATATAGAATGTATTTCAATATTCAAAAATATTGAATTATTTTAGATACAACAGCATACAGAATGTTTGAAATTTGTATTCTCAAGAAGTTTCTAGTAACCACAAATTAACTAACAGGAATGATTAATTCACCTGCAACCCTATCTGAACAACAAAAACCCGTCTTAGAACTGAAGGAAGGAATCCGGCGGGAGACAGTAATCAAAACAATAATTATTAACGTATAAGTTTTTATTTTGCTTCCAAACGATATAAAAATTTCCATTGGATGATATCAGAAATGTACATCAAATCCGCTCGATCTGACAATACCTTTTCAAGTATGATAAGCGCGGGCCTTTTGCCTGAGAATTGGGGCTGTTGAGAAACATAACATGGATGATAACATGGATCATATAAGAAATGTACATCAAATCCGCTCGATCTGACAACACCTTTTCAAGCTGATGTTATACCTGTATACTGCAATTTTCACCCAATAATTTGTGCGTTACATGTTGCTTTTCGTTTAAGAGAGCGCGGACAACGTTCAAAGAATAAGAACAAAATACGGGTCTAGTGCAGTACAAATTTTTGGGCTCGCAACACATAGCCACAACAAAATCTTGGGTTAAAAATGAGTGCGCGCTATGTTACCTATTATGTTGTGTTAAAAATTGTCGTTAAGGATTTTGCCGTTTTAACATGACTTCAAAGGACAAAAAATAGCTTTCTTTAAACTTTGGGTTAATGGTGCAGCAACATTTGAATCCGCACTTCTGCTTTGAAAAAGCTAAAACAGTTTAATTTGTAAAATATGGTTGGGCCGGACATATTTGATGAAATGAAATAAAATAAGTTCCCTATCAGAAAGGGTCGTCATCCAGATAAGATAGGTTACTAATCCAAAACTTTTTACGTTTACCCTTGCTCCGACGCGCTAGAAAAAAGTAACAGCTATAACTATATACTGAAAATATAATACAACGTCGATATATTTCAGAAAGTGTTGCTCAGATAATTTTTGCCATTGAATGTCAGAGCATAAAGGCAAAGACGAACATTCGAGTCGCAACAAAACATCTTTCATATAGAATGAGGTTGGTCACACATTAAGCTGGCATTCCTTGACAAACGTATTGACGGTGAGTTTAAACTTCATCCTGGAAAAGGTAAACAATTCTTTTTCGTGTGCGTGTTGCATTATCCTTGGGATGAAACGGCTCTCTAAACCACTAAGTAAAACCTTCTTTCAAAGTGAGTCATTTTGTTAAGCGACACCTATCAAGAACTGCGGAACGCTAAAGAACGCAGTGTACCGATTTTCTAAGCCACATCTATGAAATATTTTCGTATGCTTCTTGATGGATTGATATGTTATAAAACTATCATTTAAGGATGGCTTTCCGAAAATGTTACAAGGCCGAATTTCAACCCTTAAAAACGCAATTCTCCTTTCGAAATAAAACCAATTAGGTTTACATAACTAGTGACCATTTTACGTGCCATTTCGTGAAATGTTTCCTCAAATTTAATCCTAAATTCTTTGTGAAAACACACAAATTTTGAAAGTTTTAGAAAGAAGAAACTTTGGTTGTGCATACAAAGTTGCTCGAGGAGGCTTTATTCCCCGTCAAAGTCTTATTTATTGTCAACTTGCTATTATTGAGCGCTGTCTTTAAACAAGCATTGTTTACAATATTTACGACGGAACACGGACATCGAAACCGTTTAGACATCAACCTTACTTCGCTAGCAACGATTCTATTAACGGGTTGATCATCTTATCAGTGCCCAGTTGTTCAAAGCACGATTAAGCTAATTCCAGGTTAGAGTGAAATTTGAGTCCAGTTTAATTGCATTTTCAATAGAAAATTTTTAGCCTTAAGTTTTGACTGGAATTTAACTTTACTTTAAGCGTGAAAAAATGATTTAAATACCTCTCCCAACGAGGGAGATGAAAACTTTGGTCAACTCCTAATTTGGGATTCGCGTTAATCGGCTTTTTTCCCTGTGTCAAATTACAAAATCATACTGTTAAGGGTCTACCATCCCATGGATTTCTTCGTGAAGTTTCTTTGTTTGTTAGTTTAAAATTATCTTCCGTTTACATTTAATCAAAGGCGCAAATTGTTTCCCACCACCAGCCTTCTCTCCAGCTACCGGTATTTGAAAATGAACGAAAAACGAAACAAAAGTGCTAATCATACTTCAAACACTAGCTTCCACTTTGTGAAAACTCTGTGAAAAATAATTACCCCGCAAACAGAAGTGCGTGTTAGAAAGAGGAATATTAAAAACCGCCGGAAAATATTACAATGATGTATAAATTCGATGTTATATATAATGCATTTTGATGAATGAAATATTTACAATACAAATGGATTGATACTGAGTTTAAACTACATCGTGCAAAAGGTAAACAATTCTTGTTTCGTGTATGTGATGCATTATCCTTGAGTTCAAACGGCTGTTCTAATCCACTAAATCAACCTTCGAGTCTTTTTCTTAAGCGACACCCGTCAAGATCTGCGGAAAGCTGAAGAACGTAGTCTACCGCTTTTCTAAGCCACATCTATGAAATATTTTCCTATGCTTCTTGACGGTTTGATATGTTACAAAGCAATCAGGGCACTTTCCGAAAATGTCACAAGGCCGAATTTCAAGCCGTAAAAATACAATTAGCTTTACATAACAAGTAAACGTTTTGCGTACCATTTTGGGATTTTTCTCCAAGTTTAATCGAAAATTATTTTGAAAACACACAACTCTTTGAACGAGGAAACTTGTTGTGCATAAAAAGTTGCTGGAGAAGGCTTTATTATTATTATTATTATTATTATTATTATTATTATTATTATTATTAAACGCTGTTTTCAGTGTTTTTCTAGTCTTTAAACAACAATTCTTTACAATATTTACGACAAAACACAAAGATAGAAAACCGTTTTGACACCAGCCTTAGCTCGCTAGCAACGATCACAAGTGACTGGGCAAAATTCGGTTCTATTGTTTATGTGACGGGTTGATCGTCATATCAGGATCAAATATATCTCATATCAACACCAGAAAAAAGGCTTGGTTTTGTCATCGAGATTAATAATTTATCCAGCTCGAATGGCCTACCTGAGCAAGGATTCCAAACCAGTTCCCTTTTCCAATTGAGCTTTCAAGCGTTTGCAAAAGTCTTCAGTACTGGAAACAAACTGCGCCTTCACCAGCATAAGTGTTTTGAGAGTTATATCATGCAGGCGATAATCACTCACGAAAAACATGACTGACGCCTTAATATATACTTTCACTATGCAGCCCACATGAAAACATCTTGCAATGGTAATAATAAGTTGTGAAATACTGCCCCTGTATCAAATTAAACTAAAACGAGTTAACCAATTAGCCATAGTGGATCCAAACTTATAATCCCGCCAACGTTATGTTGCTGTCATAATTAATCAGACTTCCCGACATTTAACTATATTTGCGTATATATTGGCATAGCTGTATTCCGTTTGGCTTCACTTAATCTTAGCTTATAAAGGTTTGTCTGTAGGTAAAACAAAATCCTATCCAATCTTAAAATAACAAGTCTGGTTTTACCAGCACGCCCAAACACCGAGAGCAAAAAGATTAACACAGTCGAATGCACCTGTTCAGCAGTCCTGATTATCATCGTTTTCCCAAACGTTCGGTGTTTTGAAAATGAAGCCCGCACTCGCAAGTTTGAACTATGACGTAGTTACGTAGTACAACTTTTGATTCTTCTTGACTTAAAATATGTTAAAAGCTTTTGTTAACCTTGTCCTCTATGCTATCAACCTTGTCCTCTATGCTGTCGTTGTTCCTGTTGGCTCTTTTTGCAAGGCACACTCTCTATTGTCACGTTCTTTCCTCTAGTGCCATAACCGACTCTAATAAAATTCCTTTAATAGAGAACTTTTATTTTCAGAATTCATTTTCCCTGTTTTAAATTTATACACATGTTTTAACCCTTTAACGTTTCTTTTATTTTGGATGATTCAGAGAGTCCTTGTTATGGAGCCATTTGGTAATGTTCAAATCGACAGAAAGTGCTTATAACTATATACCGTTTTTACGAACATAGAGAGCCCCTTCCATTAATAGCGGAGCTCCAGCGGCCCGAAGGGCCGCGAGCGGAGCACCATACCTATAGAAACCCGTCAACTGCTTTTCTCATGGTAAGAATGGCTAGCGGTATTGCTCGTGGGCGCGCACGACGACGACGACGACGACGACGGTGGTGTTGCCCAATAACTAATAATATCCTAATAATAATCATAATAATCCAACATGGCGGCCATACTCCACCTGGCCCAGCAGCTAACCAGCTAGTTTACAGTTTACACCCAGCGTACGTCTTTGATACTAGACATCCATCATATAGCCAATTGACACCTGTCAAAACAAGGTATCCGCTGACCAGTGTCACGCGACCATATCGCGGGCTCAAGTCGAGACCTCATCGAGGTCAGCTGTTTTTTTAAGTTGACCGCTGACCAGATACTTGCTTTCGATTTGATCGCAGGCTCAAGCCAGGTGTGGGACACCCAAACCAAATCGAGGCTTAATTTTTCGCGCGCTTTCTGCGGCTCGTAATTTCACATTCACTTGGTTTCTTCATTTTGAGCAAAACAACTTCATCGTCTTCGATCGAAGTTTGTCTTTAAATTCGCGTAAAAAGCATAAAAATCAAGAACTTGTCAGATACTCCGGAACGTGAATTTTCAAATGATGAAGGGAAGAGCGATTTTTCTCAAGAAAAGCTTCAAACATGGATCGATTAAGTGGTTGAAAACAGTATAATTCAACGCTTCAAGGGCTTTCACTTTACCGCGGCATCTTGCATCTCACTAAGAAAGGTCACTTAACAGTTCACCTGTGTTAATGGGAGGAACGAGTAGCTCAAACTCTGTGGAAAAAGCTCTTTCTTTGGACAAACCGTTTGCTATTTTTGCGGATGCTTGTTTTTACTTTACTGAAGCTTACGTATTTTCAAGTGGTAGAAACCTCTACAACACAGCGCAGGACAGTGAGGTAAATTAAATAAATAGAAGCTTAACAGTTGGTTTAATCGTTGTTACTTTTGTTCAGGAATGAAACTTGTATTTTTCTCTCGAATGGATATAAATAACAATCATCTGTACTCGTTTTGGACGCAAAGAAGTAGTTGAATTGTTTGTTTTTTTGTTACGTTGTTTTCTTTGCAAGCGAACGAGTGTTTTCACTCGGCTTGGCTGACTGTTTTTCGACCTTGGTACCTCAACAGCGTTAAGAAACTTTTGCCCTTATCTTAATAACACGTAATCACAATGAGTCCTCGAAAAATTAAGCACTAAAGCTCGATTAAAAAAAAAGCCTATCAAATGCATGTGCATGTGCATGTGCACGTCTCAAAATCTGACATAAAGTTGTCAAAATTTGAAAAACGTTTTAGAGATCTTCGTCGAAAGCGGCCTGTAAACAACAATATTAAGTTTCGCCGTCTATAAACATGTCGTCTTAATTTGTTTGAACCGGTAAGAATCAGCGTTTGGATGTAAAAAACACCGAAATGGGTTGACTGGCTGGGCTGGCTTTGATAAATTTTATATTGGACGGATCTGCGAGAGAAATGCTGTTGTGGTTTGGCAAGCGCTTTCTTCGTTAACTGGATGACGCTTTGCCACTGAGAATCATTAATTGAAGAAGGTTCTTCGGAAGGCATGGGAAGTACCAGTAAAACTTTAAAAGCTCTTTAGCGTTTTGTGTCAGCCAAGGAAAGATTTTGTGGGAAATGACGCTATTATTCAGCTCTGTCGCGTTGCGAGTGATTGCTGCCTCAGCAATTCCTGTTGACTGCTCTAAACGATCAGGTGTGGACCTCTTTTTTGTCTTTTCTACGGACATTTATGTCAAAATTGCTAAGCAATTTTTGTTACTTGTCTAATTTCTCCACCCTCTCCAAGAATCTTCGAAGAAATATTATTCGTATTGTGCTTTGTTTTCTTGTAATACTTGTGTTTGTTGTTCAGTTGTTTCTGAACCGCGGTCAATTCCTGTTGACTGCTCTTAACGATCAGTTTTTACCCTTTATTGTCTTTTCTACCTGCATTTATGTCAAAATAAATACCGATTTTTCTAGACTAATCAGTACAAGCTATTATTATTACAAGCTAGTCTTGTTTAATTTCTCCACCTTCTCCTTCAGGGGCACCCAACGACAAGTTTCGGTCGATATCTGTTCGGTGGAGGGTAATTCGCCTTGGGTTTTCGGCGTCGATTAAAGAGTGCACTCGGATTTTCGTAACTAAAACGTGACCTAAAAGATTCGCAATTGGGAAATCATAGCCCCTGAGGTTTTCAGAAAGGTCGTAATTGTTGTTTATGGCAGTCAAAAACGTCAGCTAGCATTTTCGGAAAGAAAATATTTCCCTAGAAAGTTTGTAGAAAGTTCATTTCAGCTTGCATTTTCTCAAAGAAAGATTTTGTTCCCTTACATTTTCGGGCAAGTAAACTTTTAGCTAGGGAAACCGACCAGATGAACTTTTTCTAGCTTATGAAAACATCACTTCAAACAAACTTCAAACACCACAAGGTAACTTAAAAATGCCTTTCTACATCTTTTGGTTGATTTGGCTCGTTGGGTGCCCCGGCTCCTTCTTCCAGCAAAACACTCGCATCGTACTTTGTTCGCTTGTAGTGTTTTTTTTAATCCGCTTTGAATTCCGTTACGCTTTCATCTGAAAGTAGTTAGGACTCACGAATGTCTGTATTTTTTTTGCAAACGTTTGCTATCGAAAACTCTTCGTTTTCCCTGCTGCCGCTCAATTGTTTTGGACACAAATTAAACTGGTCCAAATAAAGCCATGCGAAGTTGCTCGGTGAGAGTGTGCCACTCCGATTCTAGGCTTGGCCTGGCTAAATATATATATGGCCTTCAGCTCTTCTTTTTATAATCGCTACATACCAGACTGGAATGGTGTTCCATCGAACATCATACATGCACCTTCTTTAAGCAGTTTTAAGTCCTATCTATTACATTATTTGTGTCAATTTTAAATCAGATGGAGCTTGTGAGTGACAAGTATGTAATTTAATTAGGTTAGCTTTGGATTGTATTTCAATTTTACTTCTCTATTTTTAGTGTCAATCTCATCGCAGGGGTGACTTGTAAGAGACAAGTATTCGATTTAATTTGACTAGGTTAGCTTTGGGCCACGTTTAAATTTCCCCTCTAAGTTTTTAGAATGTGTAATACAGTAATAGCCCACGTATAAGAACCAGAATTTTCTAATTTAGCCTCAATAGATTCTTATATAAATGGTACTGAAAGCAAATTTAGGCTACCAAAGTTCTTAAAATAGGTTCTTAAATTTTCATATGAATTTTATCTGAATATACTATATATATATATGATAAATATCATCTCATAATACAGTATAAATCATTTATTTGTACCATAGAGAAATGCCTATAGGCAGTTCACTGCAGGTACAGTATATGTCCTTAACAAAACATAACAAAGAAACTCATTCAGCAGTTTCTACCTTTACACTTTTACAGCAACCCCACTGATAAGAACCTAACTTAAAATTTTAGCATTAATAGGTTCTTATGTGGAGGGGGCTTAAAATGAAAATTTTAGCCTAACAGGTTCTTAAAACCTAGGTTCTTATACGTGGGCTATTACTGTATTAGATAATATTCTTTGTATGGGAATTTACTTTCTCCCAATTATTCTCCAGTCATGCACTTTTTTTGTGTATCAACTTAGATGTATTCGCATGACAAAGTATTACTAAACTTAAAGTAAGCTCTTTCTCATTAATGTACACATCCTTTGGACTTCCTTCTCCTGCATGCAGTCTTTCAATTAATTTTATTCATAGCTGGTCACACCAATCTTGTGGTATGTTTGGATGACATTTGACACTAATGTGTAATGGGATTTTTGATGTTTGATGAAGTATGTTGTGCAATTTCAAATGTACGTGGAGAAATGTGAGACTAGTCCTTACCTTTCTTGCAAAATAGAAAATCAAGTTAAGATTGCTAACACGGATTTCCAGCACTTTTTCTTTGGTGAATCATTACCTTAAATCCTCATACTACATTGTTAATTACCTTGATAGTGATATCAACCAAATGCCCAATATTTTATTATCAAGTTGCTTAGTCTTGCACTTGGCTGGCCAGAAAAGCAGCTGGATTTCTTTTTGAAAACACAGTAGGTGCATTGATTGATGAGCTTAATGTCAGCAAGCAGTTTTTTGCGATAGTAAGGTCAAGAAGTAACTGATCAAGAGAAATATCTTGGCCTTAATGCATATCATCTAAATATTTTTATTGATTTCCATGTATCTTTCTTTCATAATTTTTTTGATGCATACATATATCCAGAGGATACACAATTTCTGATTTCCAACTGTCTCATGGGAGGCTTTGGATAACTGAAATTGCATTCATTATGAAGTGATGATCTGAATCACTATATGTCTGATGTCGGATACTGATTCAAAATAGCATTCACCAGGCTTCTCCATCAATTTCTAGTGGCTCTAAACCATAACTAAGTAGCCTACAGTTGAACGGGGAAACAGACCTGTCCTTAGGTATTGCTCTAAGATGTTAACAAATGTTTTGTTTTAAAAATTTATAGATGCAAACTAGCGTTGCAGGTTCTTTTTTACACAAAGTATTAAAGATTATTTTTTAAAAAAAACCTACCTCAATATATATATATTTTTTTGCTTTTTGACATCTCCAAACTCAATTTGCAAAGGAATTTTTATTACCTTACTGAATAGAACGCTTGTTTTTAGGAGGGTTGGGGGTCCAAATCCGTAAAAGGGGGTTCATATCTGCTAGCAGTTCTGGACTAGGGGGTCCAAATCTGATCCACAAGCAGATCTGGACTGGAGGGTGCAAATCTGCGGGGGTCCAAATCCACTGTAATACTGGCTCAGATCACCTTTCCATACTATTTTTTACAGCCTTAGGTCTGTACGTAGCTTGAGTGAGGTCGGATGGGTGATATGACAAGCACACTATATGTAAATGCCAGTAGAAAAAGAATGCTTTTGGAGCTCCGCTTTTAGGCTTGGCTAAATATATATATTAGTTGTTGGTGGATTGACAGTTGTCTCCCTAGGGAGTTGTGATGTCAAATGTGTCGCAATTTGAACCCTCAAACCGGACAAAACGAATGTTTTTGGTATGCTGTGGCTGGAGAATTGGAGCTGAGAGCGGTTCATGGGCAGGAACAGTAATGGCGCAATAGGTTCATGTCACTGACCAAACTTGGGTACAATTCGTTGTCTATTGTGTTTCTTAGGTGCATATGAACATTTCATGGTTTTCACAAGTATTCCCTCGTTTTCAACAACTTCGTGAGCACAAGGTTTACCCAAAGTTACAACGGAGCATTTCAATCAATTTATTTAAAGGGTTCTATTCAGGAAACAGCTTTATTTCAGGATGTGACTGGTGTTGTTGGTGTTGTAATACATTTAATTCTCTTTATACACCAAGCAAGGAAAGTTATCGTTCGCCGGCGAACGATAATTTGCATAAAAAATGTTAAAGGGTTAATCTTAAATTTACCCTGTACAAAAGAAGCTCCATTCACGCTGACATAATACCGAATTTGTTACGAATTTTCATTAAACTTCCGTTTCAGCTGTTTTAAGGTCTGTGTTAAGCTTTAACCCAAATTCATAAGATTGACAGCCCTATATGTTTCATCTTAAATTTACCGTGTAAAAAGAAGAATAATAGAAGCCAACCTAATTTTAATTTTACTTAGAAGATTATGAAGAAGGCTTTAACAAAGGGCTAATGCGCGAACCGTCCATACTCGACTGATCTCTTTGAGACAGTCAAGTTACCTTATGAACTCTGTTTATAATACCGAATTCGTTATAAAGAAGACTGGTGGTCGATTCTCCATAAAACTTTCGTTGCAGCTGTTTCCAGACCCGCATTTAAGTTTTGACCCAAATTGATCAAAGTATAAAAGCGTTGTCTTAATTTTCATAAGTTCAGTCCTTATTAGTCAAGTCTGTGAATTTCAGCTGAAATGCGTCGATCACAACCGCGTAATTGATCTAGAAAGTTCCCACTTTTTGGCTCTATGTTTCACAGTATCAACTGCTCTAACTTTTTTTCTCCTCAAAATGACTTTTTTTCAAGTTACAGCTAAGAAAAAGGTTATGAAAAGTTTTTCTCTTTCTCTCCAACTTTAACAAGGGTAACCGTCTCAGCAAAGCTATGGTATGGTAGGCAGGCTGTTAGCAGGAACCACAGGACGTCATGCCAACAACCCAACCACCCACCTACTGATAAAAACAAACATAAAGGCACGTTCTGTTTTCATATGCTTGCTACTTGAAATGTTTCTCTCCTTGATTAGGGCCAGAAGCACGTAACATCTTAGAATGTGGTGTAGCGGCTTCGGTGAAGAGCCTCATACATGTGATTTTTGTGTGCGCTGTATGATGCTTCTGTTAATAACCTGACACAAAACCCAGATATTTTCTCTTGGGAACAAACATTTGGTAAACTCGCCCCAGTCTTCTAATCGCATTGGTCAACTAGTAAATATGGTCCAGTGCCAGTCCAAACCGGTCAGTGCGAAATAAACATAAACAAACGCCCCGTTTTCGTTTCCATCCTAAAAGGAATTTTGTCTCCCTTTAGTAAGACATGAAAGCTTTACTTTAATTTGATTAAATTCAGAACTCAATCGTCAAGATTCTGGGTTCTACTTGAAATATGTCAATGATCACAACCATACAAATACTATGATTTTTTCAATTTTTTTACTTTTTGACGCCGTTTTTATACCGCTCTTCGTTTTCCGGGCGATCAGTATGAGAGTTTTCCAATTTTGGTTTTTGTTGAAATATCAGCTTGTGTGTCTTCCTTTCGTTATCAAGTTAACAAATTGTCGTCAGTTTCTTATGCGTCTGTCCTCATAAGGCCCGTTTAAGCGGCTTCAACATTTGCTTCAATATGCGTTCAAAATATTGTTGAACCAAATATCGGGCGCGTTTCAACAGATTGTTAAGAGCGTAAAAAATGTTGAAAGCTTGTTGAAAGCCCGTTAGATCAAATTTAAATCGGTTTAAACTTTCATTCAACGTCGATTCAACTTTTCCTTTGTTCTCTAAAATGTTGATTGGTGTTGAAGCGGTTTGAACACTCCGTTCAACAATTGTAGAGCACACACGCATGCTCACATCAGGCCGCAAAATCTGGACGGGAGAGTCTGATTTCTAGTTCTTATATCCTCCCAACTGAATTTCTCAAAGTGTTGGTTCCTTTGTTGGCGCAATGTTGGAACCGTTTGATCGGCCTCCACACAACTTTGTTTTTGGGTCCAACATTTGCCAAACATTCGTTCAAATTTTGTTGAACGAATGTTGGTGAAATGTTGAAACCGTTTAAACGGGCCTTTAGTGATCATAAATTGCGTCATGACATTGTCAAAGTGGCTGTGGAACAACAAGCCGGATGCGAGCTGTCCCACAGTAAATTTGTTTTTTTTTTTTTACAATAACAAAACCCCAAAATAGTCAAACGCCGGGTTGAAATGACAAGAAAAGTCACTGTAAATTGCCGTAATACGAAGCAAATGAATCTTAATTTATTCAGACTTTCGCAAACATTGGAAATAGTTTTTCTCGCTTTCTGATTGGCTATTTACAACAGCTAAGCAACTTCCCTTGGCTAAAAAATTGACAGTTTGACGTGAGGCAAATGCTTTGCATAAATTCAAACCTTCCCTTGCTTTAGAAAGTTGAATCAAATTCAAAATACGATCTAATAAGCCTTCTAGATATGTTAATATGAAGTCTTTTATAAAGGCTTTTATACTGTGTCTTGTCATGAAAGCGTCGAAGTCTTTCGTGTAGGTCTTCCTCAGTCATTCCAAGCAGGCTCTTTTGTTTAGTTCATGTTCAGAGCACCAGCTGGAAAACTTAAACGACAGAAGGTACGTCGGTGTTCAATTACAACATTTAAGAGATAGTTTTTTGTCACCGGGGAAAATAAACATTTAAAGAAACTGGAATGTTAGAACTTTTATCGTGTATCTTTACCTGGAAAATTCTTCAGAAACCACATTAACTTATCAGCGTTTCAAACAATTTCTTTAAAGTCGTCTCCGCTTAATTCGGAAACCTGTTTGTTGCTGTTTTCAGTTCCTTCATTTTCGTGAGCTTCTACATAGCAGATGAGTTTAACAATTTTTGCTCTTTTTCCCAGTTGCAGTCAGGCCGAGTTTGATCGTCCACAAAACTAAAGTTGAAAAGAAGTCCTGCGTGTCGTCCTGCTCCATCTTGCTACAAATGTTCGCATAAATAACAATTTTATTTGTCTGCACTCTTACTGATGATAAAAATTAGCTAATCGGCATGCGAGAATTTTATGGCGCTGTATCGGGTTCAAAATTGTTATGTATAAAATTTGCTTTTAGGCGTTGCGTGACTGTCTGGAACATTCTTGCGTGTCTAGAATATTCTCGAATATTAATTAGGCATATCTTTACATCACGTCAGCATGAATCAGCAGTTTTCGTCAATGTTGTAATGCTACTAAATTTAGCCTATTTAAGAAGGTTCTAGAATTTTATGTAAAAGGTATATCAGCCACCGAGCTAGAGATTTAGAGTAATCGATTGATCGAGTAGTGTTTACAAGCGGTGAGGCCGTGTTTATTCAAGTGTAACGGAGGTCGCGTTTAAACTCTCAAGCCGGGAAGAGCTGTGAGTTGTTTGACAGAGGTTGTGTTTTAACTCTAAAGCCTGGAAGAGCTGTGAGTAGGGTAAAAGTGTCTTAAGCAGTAATCACTACGTTCTTGTGGAATAAATCTCCTTGTTGCTGTTCCGATATCCCTGCGTTCTGCTGGACTTCAAACTACATTCCTCTAACCACATTCAAACTCGTAACAAAAATTCAAACGCGAATCCTTGATTCGTCTATATAAATGCTCCGATACTTTCAACGAATTTGTCAAAAGTTTGAGTTCATTGAACTCTTGAATTCATCAAAGTCCTGAATGTATCGAATTTCAATTTTATCGAACTCTTGAATTCGTTAAGAAACTAAATTCATTGAAGTCGCTTTAAATTCAGTTATCAATTTCTTAATGGTCTCTTTAATTCATCAAAATCCTGAATTATTAGAAATTTTTAATTTATCGGACCTATAAATTCATCGAAATGCTGAATCCTTGAAACTTCTGAATTCATCGAAATACGAAACCCACGCCGAGTCTGTCGCGTCCATCGAAGCACCACAAAGCAATGCGAAAGTTCGTTATTGCCTTAATGGGGGACGACGAATACGCAGCTAGACTTAGAAACTATCTTTTAGACCTTTCAAGAAGATTGCAGTATGATGGGAATGCAGACACCGTGGACTTTGCGACCTTCCGACTGCAGCAGATAAACCACTCTTTAGTACAATCTGAGAGGCTCAACGAAGTCGTGTAGTCTATACCATATAGTTTTGTGTCGAAGAGAATGGAACTAACCATGTCGTTCATTCCAGCGTAGCTCCTAGTGGTGTCACAGGAAACCCGAAATTCGATATTCCGCAAGAGCAGCTACAATCAGTGTACATGATCGACTATGAGATCTCTATGTCAAAGATAGCGCTAGCTGCAACTAGACAACTTACTGCATCAAACGAAGGCCGGTAACCGAAAATTCTTCGGTGCTCTAAGCCGAAGGTCTTGAGCTAACTGGTGGCGGCGTTGACTCAACAGTTGTAGTCGTTGTCGAAGCCTACTGTTGCGATTGAACATTGACTATTGCATCCGTGAGCTACAAGTTCAGAACTGGATGTCAATGTACCAGAGAGACCATTTGCTGCTGAGATTAGCCTCTCTGCACAGTTTCGTACGTAATATATTTTCCATGATGTGTGAAATATATGCCCGGTATAAGCTTGCGAGTGTGAGCTTCGAGCGTGCGGCAAGCGCTTCGCAATGGTTTGTGGGGCTTCTATGGACGTAAGAGACTGGTGCGTGACTTGCAAGCGCGCATTTTCCCGCGCTTAGTGCCATTTACAAGTAATTCCGTCGAATTCTTATTGGTTCATTGCGTTCTTTGCGTCTGTTAGCTTCTGTTGTGATTGGCCACAGTAATTTCTTCTAATTTGGTTTTACGACACTCAGCTTAAAACCGCTGAACGTGAAGCCAATTCAATGCGTTGCATCAATTAAAATATTCACTTGCTTTAGAAAGCTGAATTAAATTCAAAATACGATCTGAAAGAGATGCCAAATGTTTATGTTTTAATCAGTCCCGTGTCATAAGAAAGGCGTTGAAGACTTTTGTCTGTCTCTTCCTCAGTCATTTCAAGCAAGTGTTTTCTTTACGTCTTGTTCAGAGCACCGTTGAAGAAACTCAACAGAAGGTACGTCGATGTATAATGAACAGTTACGAGGACTATTTGCTTTTGGAGAAACTTCTGTTAAACAATAAGTCTAGTAATAAATATTGCGCTAAACAAACTGGACTGTCATCACGTGTCTTTACCTCAGACTAAGATTCGGCACCAACAATTTGTGTTTCCTTTCAAGCCTTTGGCCTCGGGGTTTCAAACAAGCTCTTGAAAGTCGTGTCTGGTTATTGTCGTAAGGCTGGTAGTTTTTCTTTTTTTTGTTTTGGTTGCTTCTTTTTCGGGAGCTTCTACACAGGACGATGAATTCAGCACGTGATAATTCTAGCTTTTTTCCCAGTCAGGGTGATTCCACCTATAAAACTAAAGTTGAAAACAATAAGGTCCTGAGTATCGCCGTACTTCATCTCGTAACACATGCTTGCATAAATTGAAATTTTAACTGTCTGTACTCTTGTTGATCTTAAAAGTCAGCCAATCAGCGCACGGAAATTTTTTTGCAAATCGAAATTTTACTCGATCAAGTAATGTTCATAGGGGCCCACCGCAAACCTCTGATTCATTCCAAGAAACTAAAGAATGTATCTGAAGTCCATATTTACTGAACATGTGCAGGAATCGAACATGGACTGATGCTCTCACAGAACATCAAGCGAGTGCAGAACCCTTCTAAAAACTCTAGATTTTGAGTAACTTAATCCCATTAAGGTTCTTGGCTACCAGTTGGAAACAACTATCATTTGTGTGTAATTATAACCCAAACCAGTGTGGTGAAAGTGAGTCTTATACCGTAAGCCATCTATGAGTGGCCACACCAGAAAGTTTTAAAAGGTTCAGGAAACTCAGTTCTGTGGAGCTTAATTTCTAATCAGTCACAAGCCATATCAGAAGAACCATGCAACCCTTGGGTATTTTTTTTCATGACCTGTATATTTGATGAAGTGGTGTTAATCTAATTACGGAGAAATTCGATTCAGATCACAATTGGGGCTTATAGGGTTAGTATCTCATAGCCACCTCAGCCATCGTTTTCAAAACGGCTTAAGTTTCAGTCGCGTTCCATGTTATTCAACCTACACAAATAAAATTAGAAACTTAGAAATCTCTCTCTTAACGAATAAGGCTAATTGCGGCCATAATTTTGTCTTGTAGTTGCAATTTCGAGTGGCAGTTACAGCGGACAAAAGGGCGAAAGGATAAGCTTGCCTGCTCCCTATTGTCATTTTCAAAACTTCCCAACCCCGTCCTCCTTTCTAACCACTGCAGATTAGCTCAAAACGAAACGGACTATAAACAACTCATGTCTCAATCGGAGAGCCAAGCAAACCACAAGGAATTTGTAATATCCTTCACTTTGAGGGTCGAATGTGTTCAGAATCAAACAGAGTGTGGGTAGAATTTGAATCGCATCGAACGCAACCGAAGGTGGACGCCCGTAAACGGCCAAGGGTACTTTAACAAAAGTAAATTTCAATTGCTGATTTACCACCCTTGTTGGTCCAGCAATACATGGATCCTACATTGATCTCACCACTACAGGCTTGTGTATTTGGTGCACAAGTCAAGAATCGTAATGACGCAAGAAGTGGCATTTCATTTGTCGCTTGTTCTCCTTTATCAATTAGGTACCTGTCAAATACTCGCTTAAACATTCGGAAAGCTCAAGCTGTAGTAGCTTTCAAGGTCAATGATTGATTAACGGTGAAAGTTTCCTTTTTGTTATATTAAGAGACTGGTATCCTTCAAGACTTTTGGTGCTGTGAAGTGACTTCACAAATACGCCTTTAAGGTTTTCGCCGTCTTCCCAGCCCACTCGCCTCCTCCCTCCCCTCCACCTACACTGAATATCATGATGCTCGGAGGTGATTGAAAATCCCTAACCTTGACCTATACAAATTGCGCTGGTATGGTCTTCGCCGTCTTCCCAACCCAGACCTATCAACCCCCTCCCCCTTCCCCCACCCCTCGCCCCCTGCGGTTGACTTGTATGTATGTATGTTAACTTTATTTTGACACGGTAAATTCATCAGTTACAAAAAGCATCTGTATAACATCTTAACCTAACTCACCTAACTATATCTAACATTAAAAATATCAAAACTATAAAAACTGCTTTACATGAATGCCGTGTTTCTAAAAAACATAAGTTATCGAAATGGATAGAAGTAGTTAGGCAGATGAGTAAAGTCGTTGAGCCATTCTGCCTGCCGAGATCAGATGATAAGATGTTCCAAATTGAAGTACCGCACCGCTGTAGCTAGAACTGTTTTTCAAAAAGTTGGTGCGGGGCAGTGGAACAGCAAGTTTGTTCACGGAGTCCCTCAATAAGTATTCAGTTATGTCAGACCGGTTGACAAACAGCTCGCTTAGATACTCCGGTGTAAGACCATTTAAGGATTTGAATACCATAAGAGCTTTCTGCATTTCACGCTGAGTGCTTAATTTTCTCCACCCAAGTTTACTAAATAAATCTAAAGCATTAGCGTCATCTGTGTAGTTAAAGGGATTGGTACTTCATTTCATTTATGTTTTCATGGTTTTATCCAAGTGGCGCGAGTAAAAAACCATTGCTATGAAAGACCAATAAGTACGGAGAACTGTCTAATAGAAACTCGGTGAGGAAACAGAAATTATTGGTGCTCAAAATCATAGAAAGGGTTCCATCAGCTACGATACAAGTCAGTCTCCTTATCGAAGTCAACGTTGTAAACTTGCTCCCGTTCCATCTCGTAGTTCTATCCTTGTCTTTGGACTGTGCTTCAAGAAAAGTTGGACCACGAAAGCTACGAGGTTCGCTAATAGAAACACAAATTAAATGTATATAAACACAGCGTAATAACTTTGAAAGCCCTCTTAAAGCCAGCCAGGGATACGCGGCCCCGCACTTCTAGTGAACGACATTGCATTTTATTTTCGAAAAAAGAAATGACGTATTTGAAAACGAATAACTATTTTTTGCATATATTCAAATTCAAGTTTCTCATTCAGGTTATTTCTCATTTCTCATTTTATAGTACACTGAAAAAAAAAAAAAGAAAAAAAAATCAATTCTGATTGGTCAAGAGCAGTGCAAATAATCCCAAACTGTACTTTCAACCAAAATGGGAAGTTCTCGTCAAGTTATTACTGGAAATAATCTCAACCTCCTTTTTAACAGAATAGTTCACTTGTGGAACTTTGTCTCTGCCGAATATTTGTAGGTTTTAAAACCCATCTAAAGGAAGACGCAGAAAATGCAAGATCTTACGAAATTGTCTCCCCCAAATGTTGCTGATTAATCCTTAATAATTCAATTTTTTTGAATGATCAGTGTTTGGCGTAATTTATTAACATATGCGAGCATTAAGATTACGTCACCTCACACAATTTGTTAATATTTTTTTTCTCAGCAAAATATGAATAAAAAGACAATCTTCCAGCCCATGGGCAAAGTTTCCGTAGCGGCTGCTTTTCGTGGTAAAGGTTATGGATTTCTGAGTGGTGCTCTTCAGCTTGATTTAGAGAAAACCAGATTGAGAGACCAGACTTAAAATGGACCATGGGTAAACTACTCCAGACCACTATTTACAATATTCAAAGACGCTTTTCAGTTATTCGTTCCTCTTTATCACTTGAAGGCACTTGAATAAAATCCTAAAGATTTCTGTTAAAAAAATCTCTCTGATTTATTGCTGGGACTTGTTTTGAAGAGTACTTATTAATCAGCAATTGTTGGATAAAATCGTGCGTTTTCAACATGTAGTTTGCGCTTGCGCGCTGAATGAGTGACAGGAGAGAAAGCGGTCGGTTGATCAAACAGTCACTCATTATCGCACTCGGTAGCTCGTAGACTTTATATTAATCTAATTTGATATAAGCTTTTAGCCAAAGGGGTTCCTTTTCAAATATGGCCTGCCCGTAACCGGGTTCGAACTCAAGCTAGTAGGACCTTAAGCAACGACGGCGGCAACGGCAACGAAAGCGTCATTTGAAAATGTAACTTCTCGTTATTGTAACTCTTTCGCGATTTTTGCAACTTTTTTTTTAACTTTTGAAATGTGGGAGAAAAATCCTGGAGCTAAATTAGTCAAAACTTCGTTGAAGTTGGAAAAAAGAAATGAGTTCACCGTCATACGCTCACTTTCTGCATAAAACCTAAAATTTGGTCATTTCACGTTGTTGTTAAAATAAGCACTACAAACTGAAGAAATGTACCAAAATGTAAAACGCACGTGCACGTGCACGTGCATTAAACCTATTGTTTTGTGGCGTTCTCATTGCCATCGCCGTCCTCGTTATTTAAGCTCTCTACTACTGGATGTCAAGGCATATTCGCGTTGCCGGTGCGCCATTTTGACCGCGCTGCTTTATAAGAACTTATTCCAAAGTCACTAACTGATCACCTAATCATCCAACCGTGAAACTGTACAACTAAAATTAGACCAATCATGTAAAGGGCTAAATGAAAAACATAACAATTTTCTGCAAGCTATTATAAAAGACTAACGAGAGAGATACAGAAAAGGAAGAACTTCCTGTTTTGGGGTTATTGTGAACAGGGAAAAAGGTCTATATTTCAGTTTTAAACAGGGCTGTTGAATTCATCGACCAGGATTAAGTTATATCTTTGTAAAGCAAAAACTAAAACCAAACAAATAAACAAAACAGGATTTAAAGCTTCACAAGCAATTTATGAAAATGCGCGCTTGCAGCTCGTGATTGGTTTTGGTTTTGCTTCTCACTGATTGAGAAAATGGCGCGAGTTTTGCTAATCAGTCACTGAACGAAGTGAAGCAAAACCAAAGGAAACGAGAATTACTTTCAACACTCAATTTAAAACCGCTCTGATATTCAATAGTAATAAATAGTTAATAATTACGCCCGTCTCAAGGTTTAATGCTCAGGAGACTGCACTGAAGCCAAACTCATCGCTTTCTCAATTTGCAATTTGAGCGAAATGGAACATTTTAACTTGCGTTCCTTTGCTCGTTCGTTCGCTTGCTCCCATGTTCGTTTGTCTGTTTAGATGTTTGGTTTCCTTTGCACACATAAGACATCATCCCACAGAGACATGCGAATATACAAAACAGTCACGTGACTATACCCATTTCCCAAAGGTGTTTAGTAGTATCAAATGCCACATATTTGTAAATCTTTTCATATACCATTGCTATAATTTTGCTTGTCACCTGTCTTCGTTTCTTTGCAATTTTTCTTAGTCCTAGGGACATAAAATTCAAACCAAGCCCGCGAGTTCTGTTTAAAACAAATGTTTTTTTTCTTTTTAAGCCTTTTCAACGGTTTTCTTAAAGGCGCTAGTTACCAGGTATCACACGAAGAGGAATTTCAACCTGAACTCGCCTTCAAAAGGGCGAGAACAGAGCTCTTCTGAACTCTGGCATCCTGATCGTGTACAAAATAGGATTAACAAGAGAGTTGGCAAATAACAGAACGAGAAAACTATAATACAAACGCCAATATACTAGCAATGGAACGGAAATCATTGTATCATTATCGAAGTGAAGAAAAAATAATACAGCATGTGGCAACAACGCTATTAAAGATACCAAAGTCACGATAAACAATGTCTTGGTCAGCTTTCTCTCTCTACTGGCTGCACCATGGTGCCGTGGATACGCTCCACAAACGAATTTAACCAAAATGGATGTGTAAGAAACAAAAATAATAAACAGACAAAATGGAATGAGCGAACACCATAGGTACAAAAAGTGTCTATATGATCTGGTCCACAATATTGCCAGAACAGTTGAAAACAGCCCAGCTGTAACCCATGTGATCGTAATAACTACTCCGAGGACCCAATTTTTAATGCACGGTGTTTGAATGGACGAAAAGTTGCGTGCATACGTTCTAACAAAATCGCAGCGAGGTTGGTTAGAGAAGCTAGAGGAAACAAGTGCCATATGCCCCATCCAGTCGTAAGCCAGATTCCTAAGTAGGAGACTTTATAACTGCAAACGTTGCACATCCAATCGCTCATTTGAAGGAATATCAAGACTTCCGAAAAACATGCAACTAACATATCTGCAATTGTCAGGTTGATCACTAGGGACATGCTGCGCTTACGAAGACTACGGTTTCTAACGAAAACAATAATCGTAAGGATATTAAGTGTTACTATGGCTACAAACTCGGTTATTAGTACTGTAAACCAGGCGATGCATTCAGATGACGTGAATAAACTAAGGTTTCTGTCATTTTCTGATCCATTTTTCTTAATAGAAACGTTAACCATTTCTCTGTGAAAAGAAGATTGAAGGAATGTACTGGCATGAGTCACGTGCTTATAAGTTTTTCTTTATAAAAAATATATTTATCACTTAGTCTTATTAGAAATTTTGCTTAACCAGTTAGCATACCGAAATGTGGCCACCTAAATAATCTGTGTGGTTGTCCCATGATTGTAACAATGGTGACGACCTAGCCTCCCACGCACTCGTTTCTAGATGACTGGTATTTCACCTTGTGGGGAAGAGGTGAAATACGAGTCCTCTAAAAATGACTGAGTGGAGACTAGTGAAGACCAAGCTTTACAGCTTTCCATCATTTTAGGCACATCATGACATTAAGAATAATTGCCTTGTCTAGAATCAACAATAACTGTCTTGTCTTGAAACCTTGTCAGGTGTTGATGGTAGGCTCCATAAAATAAGAGGAGGTTCCTCTGTTGCGGAAGGCTCAGTTCTGTAAAACATTGACTAGTTTAATTTTTCAGTAGGCCGTAGTCGCGTTATCTCTAATACTGGACTGAACTTCTTTGACTGGACTTCTTGTGCCTTATGTTGTAGTGTCACTGGATAACCCGTATTTGTAATATTCAAGTTTCCATTATGAGAATATGTTTATTGTCATGTCCATTTTGATTTACTCTAATCTCCTAAACCAGGGGAATCTCAGCCACTGGATTTCGCTGGTACTTAACTGCGATGAAAAAATGAGGCGTCGTTGAAATCATTTTCGTGCAAATCATTTTACAAAAACATCTTTTCATATCTTTGCCCGGCAAGCAACGTTTTTTTTTTAAGTAGCCACGCTCATGACAGCGCAAATAATGCTTTTAGCCATCGAGGAATAAAAATTTCACTTCTCAAAAGCAATTCTTACCGCCCAAAACGATCAAAACTGTTCATCATTACAATATTTGGAAACAAGATCTTCGCTAAATATACCTAAATGACAGGAATCAAGCCCAAAACTGCTGGGAGTAGTAGAATAGACAATCCCGAATGACAAGCTATCCCCGCCAAAAAAAAAATGTTAAATCTATAACGCGTTCCAAACTAATTTGTGGTATTACATTTTAGAGAAATTCCGTGCATGATAACAACAACGCACTGAAGAATTTTGCCAATCGGTGCGAAGTAGGGCATTTCATCGGAGCAAAATTTGGTTTCCGTCAAGTTCATAGGAGGCACGATTTAAAATATGACAATTCCGTCAAAATCGCACTATTTATTCCATTTTGAGCAAGCCTAATAACAAGAATACATTTTACTTTTTCCAAATTAGAAATTCCGAATTTCGGAGCCCCTCAACACTTATTAGAGGGAAAACAGTCATAACTGTTTAACTTGAGAGGTATTCCGAATTTCGGAGCCCCTCAACACTTATTAGAGGAAAAACGGTCATTACTATTTAACTGTGAGAGGTATTCCGAATTTCGGAGCCCCTCACCACTTCTCCGAATAAAAACGGTCATTACTATTTAACTGTGAGAGGTATTCCTAATTTCGGACTCCCTCAACAGTTATCCGAGGAAAAACAAATTGCCATTATTATTTAACTTGAGAGGTTTTTCCAAATTTCGGACCCTTTCAACACTTGTCTTGGAAAAAACAATCATCCGAGATCTTCAGCTCTTATCCTAGGAAAAACAATCGGTTCTATCCAACTCGTTAATAACTAAGTTTAATATATGTATAGAATGTTCGATTTAGGCCTAAAACTGCTGTTTAAAAGTAAAAACTAAAATCCAAGCTTTCGCCGATCAACGGCATAATCAGGGATCAGAAAATATTCCGCGCGTGCTATATATATGCAAAGAAGGTGTAGGGTGAAATGTGTAAGAAAATGTGACGTATGTATGCAAGCTATAGAAATAAACTGTGAGTAGAATACAAAGCTCTAATGATGGAGTGTCTCTAAACAAAGGACCTCTAAAAGCGCTAGGAATAAAATAGAATATTAAAATAGAAGGTCTGCGAATTCAGTACATTCTTCTCGGGAATTGAGTGTGGGCTTGTACTTTCTAATGTAAAATGCTTCATAGAGGCGTAGATTAGCGGGGTCGTTTTCACTCATGATTATCTTGACCTCAATCCCTTTGTAGTCTTCGCTCTGGCAGGAATGGATGTGTTTTTTAACAGAGGAGTTTGCGTTATTGATATGTTCTCTCACGCGATCATGGATTAAGCGTGTGGTGCTACCAATGTATTGTTGACCGCAGCTGTTACACGTGAGCTGGTATACTGCATTTCTTCGTAGACGTAATCCGGTGTTAGAGATAGGGCATTTGTCTCTTGTGTACTTGCGCTCCGTGGGGGTGTGGGATAGGGCTTGTCTGAGAGTGTGGGATTTGTGGGCAATGCGTACGGGAATGTTTTCTTTTCTGAAAATGTTAGTGATCCTGTGATTGAGTCGTTCAGAGATGTAGGGGATCTTAAGATATGACCATTCTGTGCTGCTAGGTTGGGGGTCTCGTTGAGGATTTTGTGGGCGTTTTGTCTGCTCTATTCTGTCCTCTGGATAACCGTTGAGACGAAGGATGTCATCGAATGTGTTTAGGTGTTGTTTGGCAGATGTATTTGAGGAGCATCTGTCCTTGATGCGTTTTCAGGCTCGTTGAGAATGAAGTTGAGTTTGGATTTGATTGGCATAGCTGACTGATGGTGGACAAATAGTGGTAGTTGAAACCATCGCCCTCTCCTCGCACCTAGTGATAAGCCCTTACAAGAGATATGTTGACGATATCTATCTCCAAACAACTAATGAAGAAACAGCTGACCACTTCCACGACGTAATAAACAATGTGCACCCTAATTTGAAATTGAAAAACCAAAAACAACGTCGAATGGCTTGTCATTCCCTTTACTTGATTTCAAAGTCACCATATCCAAAGATGGCATCAGCTCTTTTGAATTCTACAAGAAACCAGCCAAGAAACCACTATTTGTGTGGGGAGCAGGGTTGGCGCAGTGGTGAAAGCGCTCGCCTTCCATCAATGTGGCCCGGGTTCGATTCCCGGACTCGGCGTCATAAGTGGGCTGAGTTTGTTCGTTCTGTACTCTGCTCCGAGAGGTTTTTCTCCGGGTACTCCGGTTTTCCCCTCTCCACAAAAACCAACATTTGATTTGATTTGATTTGATTTATTTAGAGTTGATTTGACTTCATATATGTGAGGCGCATTTGAAAATTGTATAATTGAATTTGCGCCATATAAATAAATATTGTTGTTATTGTCATTGTCCACCATCAGTCAGCTATGCCAATCAAATCCAAACTCAACTTCATTCTCAACGAGCCTGAAAACGCATCAAGGACAGATGCTTCTCAAATACATCTGCCAAACAACACCTAAACACATTCGATGACATCCTTCGCCTCAACGGTTATCCAGAGGACAGAATAGAGCAGACAAAACGCCCACAAAATCCTCAACGAGACCCCCAACCTAGCAGCACAGAATGGTCATATCTTAAGATCCCCTACATCTCTGAACGACTCAATCACAGGATCACTAACATTTTCAGAAAAGAAAACATTCCCGTACGCATTGCCCACAAATCCCACACTCTCAGACAAGCCCTATCCCACACCCCCACGGAGCGCAAGTGCACAAGAGACAAATGCCCTATCTCTAACACCGGATTATGTCTACGAAGAAATGCAGTATACCAGCTCACGTGTAACAGCTGCGGTCAACAATACATTCGTAGTACCACACGCTTCATCCATGATCGCGTGAGAGAACATATCAATAACGCAAACTCCTCTGTTAAAAAACACATCCATTCCTGCCAGAACGAAGACTACAAAGGGATTGAGGTCAAGATAATCATGAGTGAAAACGACCCCGCTAATCTACGCCTCTATGAAGCATTTTACATTAGAAAGTACAAGCCCACACTCATATCCCAAGAAGAATGTACTGAATTCGCAGACCTTCTATTTTAATGTTCTATTTTATTCCTAGCGCTTTTAGAGGTCCTTTGTTTAGAGACACTCCATCATTAGAGCTTTGTATTCTACTCACAGTTTATTTCTATAGCTTGCATACATACGTCACATTTTCTTACACATTTCACCCTACACCTTCTTTGCATATATATAGCACGCGCGGAATATTTTCTGATCCCTGATTATGCCGTTGATCGGCGAAAGCTTGGATTTTAGTTTTTACTTTTAAACAGCAGTTTTAGGCCTAAATCGAACATTCTATACATATATTAAACTTAGTTATTAACGAGTTGGATAGAACCGATTGTTTTTCCTAGGATAAGAGCTGAAGATCTCGGATGATTGTTTTTTCCAAGACAAGTGTTGAAAGGGTCCGAAATTTGGAAAAACCTCTCAAGTTAAATAATAATGGCAATTTGTTTTTCCTCGGATAACTGTTGAGGGAGTCCGAAATTAGGAATACCTCTCACAGTTAAATAGTAATGACCGTTTTTATTCGGAGAAGTTTGACATATTCCGTGATCACCAATTTAAATTAGTAGCTACGCGTAGCCACTCTCCGTAGCCGGCTACGCGTAGCCGGCTACGCGTAAATAGAGAGATTAAGTTTGAGGTTTTTCGGCTTTTCCCGCGAACCGCGAACGTCAAGAAGTCACGTGACCAGTGCCTTGCTGTCAGGTTTGCGGTTTGAGGTTCACGTTTGTACGGCTAGACCACACTCTAGAGGTAAGTGATTTACCGCAAGGTTTTTTGCACCCTAAAACATCACAATCCCACGTTTGAGAGGAAATGCTACCTTTTAGAACTCTTTCGCTTATTGATTATCGAATTCTTTTTCATAGACACGTAATTTTGAAGACGATTTCTCAGCTGAGATAGAAGTGAACGAATGAATGAAAACAAACATGGCGGCCGGCTATTTGTTGTTAGAACCAACCACGAATCTTAAGCCCCGAATATGGGCAGACGGTTAACGTAAAACCGCTAACCGCAAACCGCGGTTTGCCGTTTGCGGTAAGATGGCCAAACCTGTATCTTAATCTCTTTAATAAGAAAAAGTCCCGGGGTATTGTGCAATTTAGCTCAGGAACTGAAACACTGATTACTAAAGCAAGGCTAGTGATTAACTAGCAGAGCTGTCATGTGCTGATCTCACTTATTCCAAGATGACAGTGAGCTACGCGACTATTTTCTTAGCATTTACATTTTCTCACGGTTCATATTTGTTTAGAAGAGGTGTGAAAAAGCGGCATTAAGAAACAGCAAAGAAACAGAATTCTTTGTTCAACTGATTTTTTTGCATAGATTTTTTCTGTAGCAGATGACAAAACAGACTTAAAATGAGGGGCGCTGGCGCTTCAAAGTTTCCAGATAAAAATCTGGTTTAGAAATCTACTGGGCTGTAGTTGTCAGTTGCAACAAACACAGCTCATCATAGGGGCTTCCGAAATTCGGAAACGGCTTGGCGTTATTAGGGGCTTCCGAAATTCGGAAACGTCTTGGCGTTGTTGGTGGGTTCCGAAATTCTGAAACGTCTTGGTGTTGGTAGGGGTTTCCAAAATTCGGAAAGGTCTTGGTGTTAGTAGGGGCTTCCGAAATTCGGAAACGTCTTGGCGTTATTAGAGGTTTCCGAAATTCGGAAACGTCTTGGTGCAGGTAGGGGCTTCCGAAATTCAAAAACGGCTTGGTGTTGGTAACGGCTTCCGAAATTCGGAAACGTCATGGTGTTGGTAAGGGCTTCCGAAATTCGGAAACGTCTTGGCGTTATAAGGGGCTTCCGAAATTCGGAAACGTCTTGGCGTTATAACGGCTTCCGAAATTCGGAAACGTCTTGGTGCAGGTAGGGGCTTCCGAAATTCAAAAACGGCTTGGTGTTGGTAACGGCTTCCGAAATTCGGAAACGTCATGGTGTTGGTAAGGGCTTCCGAAATTCGGAAACGTCTTGGCGTTATAAGGGGCTTCCGAAATTCGGAAACGTCTTGGCGTTATAACGGCTTCCGAAATTCGGAAACGTCTTGGTGCAGGTAGGGGCTTCCGAAATTGGGAAACGGCTTGGTGTTGGTACCGGCTTCCGAAATTCGGAAACGTCATGGTGTTGGTAAGGGCTTCCGAAATTCGGAACCGTCTTGGCGTTATTAGGGGCTTCCGAAATTCGGAAACGTCTTGGTGCAGGTAGGGGCTTCCGAAATTCGGAAACGGCTTGGTGTTGGTAACGGCTTCCGAAATTCGGAAGCGTCATGGTGTTGGTAAGGGCTTCCGAAATTCGGAACCGTCTTGACGTTATTAGGGGCTTCCGAAATTCGGAAACGTCTTGGTGCAGGTAGGGGCTTCCGAAATTCGGAAACGGCTTGGTGTTGGTAACGGCTTCCGAAATTCGGAAACGTCATGGTGTTGGTAAGGGCTTCCGAAATTCGGAAACGTCTTGGTGCAGGTAGGGGCTTCCGAAATTCGGAAACGCCATGGTGTTCGTAAGGGCTTCCGAAATTCGGAAACGGCGTGGTGTTGGTAAGTGCTTCGGAAATTCGGAAAGGTCTTGGTGTTATTAGGAGCTTCCGAAATTCGGAAACGTCTTGGCGTTATTAGGGGCTTCCGAAATTCGGAAAAGTCTTGCTGTTGTTAGTGGGTTCCGAAATTCGGAAGGCTCTTGGTGTTGGTAGGGGCTTCCGAAATTCGGAAACCTCTTGGTGTTATATTAGGGGATTCCGAAATTCGGAAACGTCTTGGCGTTATTACGGGCTTCCGAAATTCGGAAGGGTCAATTGGGTTTTAAGCGGTTCCAAAATTAGGAAAATCTGTATTAAGTGAAACCACTGATTTGTGCTGAGAATATTTGCGCTTCCGAGTAAAATAAGAATTCCTTCTTCTAAATTTTAGCACGATTTTAAGATTCCGAGTTAATAAATAAAATTCACTCCTGTACAAAGGCGAGATTTTCAAATTCCGTGCAAAATGTAAGTGTACTTTTCTGCCAAATCTTTAATGTTTTCCGTTGAAACTTCAAACATTCCTTGGTTCACATTAATGATTCCGACTGATATAGCAATTTTATTTGTTAAAATAAGCGATTTTTCGCTTGAATCTAAGTAATTGCTCTGAATTTTCCGAAAATGTAATGCCACAATTTAGTTTGTAACGCGTTAAATGCGAGACGAGCCGAGATGAAGCCATTACGGAGGGAAAATGCATCTTCGAGAGGCTTGCTTTCATTCCACTACGGTCGCCATATTGTTTTAACGTGTTTTCAGTGGTCAGTTGTATTCCCCATATAGGGAGGTACTTGATATATGATGAACAGGCCGAATTTCGAAAAATAGCGGGGAACCTCGAAGTAATTATCCAAGGAAGTACAGGAAAATATTCACATATCCCAAGTCTGATATAACACCAATTAAATCATTTCAAACTTGGTAAATTGATTTTGTGGATACCTTTCGATCAATAATCCTTAAAATTAGCGAAGCTAAGAGCATGTAAACAACAATAATAGCCTTCATTTGTCCGCCCGCCATGTTGAATATCAAAATATACGCGCCCGCCGTTCAATCCACTGACGGTCTTGGATTTCTGGCTATGTGTTTGTTCAGACCCCAGTTTGTGTTTCGAGAACATTGATGGGAAGTGTAATATAAAGTGAAAGTAGCCCATCCTTATTATACACAAGTCCAAGGGCAAATGGGGATAACCGGCACTGATTGGTAAAAAATTTCGTCCACCTTTATTTAGACAGAACGCTAACAACGAAAATGTTTTCACCGTTTTCCCCTGCGTTTAGATACGAGAGCGTTGCCTGAAATGTCTCTAAGTTTGGGAACCCAGTGTAAAATGAAATGGAATCGTTTTCTGACAGATTATTTATGCAAAACTTACATGATTTTAAAGCGCTGTTTTCCTCGGATCGGTGCTTAATTTCTTCCTTTAATTTCATCAGTTTAGCTTCAACGGTAGCTAGACGTGTTTTCAACTTCGATACTTCTTCGTTTAAAGGAGCAATTTCTCAGTTGCTGAGATTGCAACAGATGGACTTTCAATGATTCTTGTGATTCAGCACTCCCGAGCTCGTGTGAAACTGCATCCTCCGCTGTGTAGGTTAATTTTCCTTCTGTTGCACTAGTACAGGCTGAGGAAGCCACCGATACACTGAGGTTTAGGTCCTCATTGCCACCCTCTTTACTTACGCATAGCTTTTCAAGTCACTTCCTTTTTTCAGGAAATCGTTCACCTGTTTTGTTGAATGGTAGTGGTCTTTTCCGCGGAGAAGTACGCCATTCAAACTTTGAAGGAATCGCGTCCCTCGCTAAATCCATTTTCTTGCCCCCTAGACCTGTTTTTATTTCTTCTTTACGAAAATACAGTGAGCAGACCTTGGTATGTTTAGTTATTAAAAAGTTCGGGCCAACATCTCTTCGGATTTTTAGTAGACATTGCTTGCGAAAGGTTTTTTCCTCCGGGAAACTAAAAGATCCCACTGTGTTTCCTTGAGGATCTACTTTTCCCTTTTGGTTGCAAAGAAAGACACAACAATAAGCGTTAGAACTTGAGGACATCCCAAGGAGCTTGTTAATGTAAAAGAACTCCGCACAAAACTTATTAACAAAAACAATATCAGCACTGAACTATCTGTAAGTCTACTTAAACTCTGTTTCTGTAAATTTGTTTATCCCATAACGCCTCGTTTTCATGGTTAGGAACCAGTTTTTTCCCGCGCATCCGCCATTTGTCAATACGGATTGTAAAAATTGGAATTCAGTAGATGGACACCAAACAGTTGCCCACCGACCTGAAGTGCCCTTTTGGGGGTGTCAACTGTCTAGTCGCGTTTCAAAACTTTTTTTTATTATTATTATTTCAACCCTGCTTCTTTAAACACCTTAAAATTTCACTCAAAGTCACGATAGTTTGGGCCATTATTAGAGACATAAAAAATTATTATAAAATAATGGGAAACAGTGAAATACCAATTTGTCCGGGAAGATAAAGACCAAAGAGACAAGAATAAATGCAAATGTGGCGAGGATGGTAAACGATGAAGAAGATTGAAACGGATTACAAATGACCTTTTTGACAAATATGAGGCTAAACGTTTCAACTCAAACGACTGTGACGTAGCTCCTTTAAGCCTAGGCTTACAATGAGGATATTAGGGAAAGAGTTATTGTTTGGACTTTAGGGTTAGAATTCTGAAGCTAGGGGTATGGCTATACTGATGGGTTAGGGTTAAGTAAAATAAATAGGGCTAGAGTTAGGGTTAGGTTTAGGGTAAGGGGGAGGTTGAGGCATTTTAGGGTTAGCGTTACCTACGTTAGGGTCAAAATATCCAGCGTTGTCATTGCTTCCATTATAGTGCGGTTTGGTACAGTACGAAACTCTTAAGGCTTGTTCCAGGTAACCCACCCCATCCAACTCTCCGTCCTTTGCTTAGGATTTTACAAATATTTGCAGAAATACTATTCTCCGTGACGTAAAATGAGGTACAAGTTGTTAAACCTCCTCTACACTCTCCAAAAATATTGCGTGGCAGTCCTAAATTTCGTGACCTTCCCTTTGTCTTTCGGGTACTGAGCCCTGTATATGTTTAACGTAAATTGAAAGAATTCTTATTAGACACCCGTGTCAGAATTTTTTGAGGCGCCGAGCAAATCTCTGGAGATGTACTCACTTTCCAACGGCAATCGCGGTCCGTTGTCACGCGAACCTATAGCAAGGGACAAGCGCGGGAAGCGTGAAAAAGAGTGTTTTATTAACTTCATTTCACGGATGAGTCACGGACTCCGTCGTCTTTCTTCGCTAGCGCTTCACGATGGCGAATTCCGTTTCCCTCCTTTCACCGCGTACCAAAGCGGGAAACCGTTCGCTACAAAATCTGTAGTTATGACAATAACTTCAAGAAGCCGATTGCGTGACTTTGCGTGACAAGATGATTTAGGATCGCGTTGTGTACAAAGGGCGTGCTTTTAATCAAACATAGCAGTCTCTTATTATACTTTTGCGTCACGGTAAAATGGTATAACTCGGAAGGAGCGAGCGGCTAAGCCGCGAAGAACGAGGGCGGAGCAAGATTTACATATCTCAATGCTGAATGCCACTGATGGTGAGTGATTGTCTTGGAATTTTGGAAAACATTTAATTTAAAAAGAATTAAAGGTATAATAGATCATTTCCGAACCCAGTTCATCTTCCTGTGAAAAGGAGTCCTCGTGGAAAGTTCTCCTCGCGGATATTAATTTTATTTGCATAGACTTCAAACATCTTTTAAGCTAATAGGTTAATTATTTGATGGGTTCAGGCAATATTAAATGGACCCCACCCGGATATGTCCAGATCAGGGCATTAGCAAAGCCTTGGACCGAGAGCACATGATCGCCCCAGCAAAGAAATTCGGCCGAGCGGGACTAAGCACAAATTTATTTGAAAACAAACATCGCCGCCGATGGATTTACACCACAAAGCATCCATAATGCCACGTATCTCCACTTTTCAATCATTAGTTTGCTCGTTTGCTATTTGGGAGATTACATGAGTTTATCTAAGGTAATGTGGCTCAGTAACTGGAATGTCATCATTGAATCTTCAAGAAACATTTCATTCCTTCCCAAATGGCATCTGCCGCTTTATAGAGAAATCTACCCAGGCAACTGCACAAGTTCCTCCTTGTGTGTAAAGGTTCTGGCCCTCTCATCCTCTTGGAAGGAAATAAAACAACCAAAACACCAGTAGACTGTGATGTTAACACAAAATTAATTTCGTAGTCCACGTTGGTCAATATGATGTGGTGACAGTGGTGCTGAGAGGGGTGAAGGAGAAGGACTGTTGCATTGCTGGCCATCCCAACTGGACAATTTGTTTTCAGGGCCAAAAAATATGAGACTATTATAGTATCTTTGGGCTAAAAGCCATTGTTTCAAGGGTGCAAAATTTCTTGATGGAAAATGCAAGTAAAGGAAATCCATACGTGGTAATTAACTGAGTCTGTTGTTTTTTTTTTAATCTTAATATTAAAAGAGCCACTTGGGACATCATCATCATCATCATAACTTTATTAATGTGTCTACAAAGATTTAGCATTGCTGCTAATTGGGGACACTTAAGATTAGTTACAATATATCAAAACTATATACAAGATGAATCAAGATAAAAGCTGTTTACAAAAGAAGATATTAAAAATATATGTATCAGAGTAAGACTATAAAAGCTAATAACAGTTAATATTCAAGTTCAACACAGATAACATTTGCACCCACTGCCCACGTCAATTAAGGTGCTTAAATCCCTATTTCTAATGTATTTTTTAAAAGTCTTTAAACTGACTGATTTAATATTATTGGGTATTCTGGCCCATATCTTCGGACCCAAATACTTCACTGAATGTTTTCCATACGTTACTGTGTTGAATCTCGGCAAAATTAAAATCAGCGTTTCTAAGATTATGGTTGCTTTGTTGTCTTTTAAAAAGATTGATAATATATTGTGGGCATAGGTTATTCTTAACATTAAACATTAAAATGGCAATGTCTTGAAGTCTTCGATTGAACAATGTTGGGAGACCAGCGGCAGCCGGCAGTTCCTCATAACTTGACACTTTGTCACATTAGATAGCCCTAAGAGCCTTATCTTGGATCCTCTCTAGCTTACGCGTATCACAAGCTTTCAGAAAATGCCATACAACGGAACAGTAAGTTAAATGTGGTAAAATTGCCGTTCGATACAGCTGAAGTTTGACTTTCTCTGGAATGACCACAATTGATTTAAAATGTTCAGTAAAATTCAATGTATCGTCGATAATGATGCCCAAGAGTTTCATAAGATTAGTAGTCTCTATTGGTGCTGTATCATCAAGTGTGATGGTGATTGACGTGGCTTCTTTCTTGTTTGCATTGAGTACCATTGTCTGAAATTTATCCTTGTTTGCAAGGAGTAAATTTTCCTTATACCAGTGAGAAGCTAACTTGGCTTGTGCGTTAAGAATTGATTCTACTTCCTTAGCATCAACATTTGAGGTGTAGAGCTGATGATCATCAGCATACATTGTCAGTTGGCAGCCGCTCGCAGAATAATACATCTCATTCTGGAAAATATTCCAAAGCAAAGGGCCGAAACAGGATCCCTGTGAACATCCTTTTTAAATTTCCCTCCAAGAACTGGTGGCATCTTTTAATTTGACTCTTCCTTGCCTATTTTCAAAGTGAGATCTTACCAGCTTGAGAGCCTTGTCTGAGAAGTTATAAGCCTGCAGTTTACTTGCCATTAATGGTGGAAGAAGAGAGTCAAATGCTTGGCTAGTATCAGTTGATAAGACTCCCACAATAGCCTTGTTATCTAGAGCAAACTTCGGAGTAACTGCGGTCACACGATTCAAAATCATTTCAAAAGAAGTCTATATCTGCAGGAAATAACTAACTCTTCTAACAAACACGTAATTTTAATTATATTGACGTATTCAACAACACAATACAAGCTTTGGAGAAAGGTTTTAATGTAATTTCATTTTACACAAGCTTTCGTCTTCGACAAGCTTACCTTACGCTCATATAAGAGTGTTTATACAAAAGCTATCCTAAGAAGAAATTTTAAAAAGGCCTTCGGAATGGCAATCACACAGCTTCAGGCAAGTCCAGAACTGAAAGGTAATGTTACTCAATATATGGACTCACTCAATCGTAAATTTGGAGTTACAAACCAAACAGAAAACTCTCCCTTCGTTTTTGTTGACTCGTGTGACCGCAGTTGCTCCGTTGATTCCTAACGATGTGCCTAGTAAAACTTCCTAGATTGGAAATTTCAAACTGGATTCCTCTACTAAAAATTGCTTACAACAATAAATCAATCAGTTCCAATGTACTCACTACTACAGCAGAGCATAAAACATCTCCGAGAGACTTCTCCACAGTAGTCACTATTCAACATGGCGGACAACCCCAACTGAAGATGAAAAGATGTCTGAAAAGATCGGTTACTTTCGTGTATGCTCATTAGGACTCTGGAATAATTGACAGATTTCTTAACTGAGGAGATCATGGGGTAGCGAAAAGCGGCAAGATCAAAGGTGGCTGCTGCCCCTTCAACAGGAATTGATCGCAGTGCAAAAACCTCAAAACATTACAATAAAACAATATACGACGCATATGTTTGTCCGAATTTCTTAACGTTGTTTAGGTTCCGACGTCAGCCAAGGGAGTAAAAACTTCGTTCGCAATCGCTTGCAAGCAAAACAGCGTCGAAAACGAGTGGAGATGATGGTTATTTTATGTCAATTCCATTTCACGAACAAACAGCGTATTATGGACTATTATTACGTTAGACAGGGAGTTCTGCATGGGGACGCACTAGTTTGGTGAAGAGGTACTGAGACCAGCTAAGGTTGGAATAAATTTGGCCACCGAAGTGACATGATTTCTTACAAACAACAGACCAGGCTGACGATAAACAATCAAGTCTTCAGCAAAGGTGGGGCGGAAAAACCGCCATCGCCTGAGTAGTTGTACATACAATTACAATAGGGCCGTTTATACCAGAGAAAATAAGCCGCGGCTTACTCTGGCCACGGCTTACATAAGACGCGAACACTCCGTTTAAATGGTACAGAATCTACGTTCATGGCGTTCTCAAGCTGCGGCTTATCCTGGCCTAGGAGTTTTTCTCGTACAGATAGTTCCTTTCGCGTCTTATGTAAGCCGCGGCTTATTTTCTCTCGTATAAACAGCCCTAATCTGTCAGGAATGTTAGGGATTCTTGTGGGCTATTATCTAAAGAAATGATATTAGGGCTGTTTATACGAGAGAAAATAAGCCGCGGCTTACTCTGGCCGCGGCTTACATAAGACGCGAAAGGAACCATTTATACGAGTAAAAACCCCTAGGCCAGGACAAGCCGCAGCTTGAGAAAGCCGTGAAAGTAGATTTTGTACCATTTATACGGAGTGCTCGCGTCTTATGTAAGCCGTGGCCAGAGTAAGCCGCGGCTTATTTTCTCTCGTATAAATGGCCCTATTATGTTCTCACCATAATGTCCGCTTTTGTGTCCAGTTGAAATAAAAATGATCCAAGAAAAGTAACAACGATTAAACCAAATGTTAAGCTTCAATTTATTTAATTCACGTGTCATGTAGAGGTTCTTGAAAATACGTATTCACTTTAATAAAGACACTAATCTCCAAAATTAGCAAGCGGTTTGTCCAAAAAAAGAACTTTTTCCACTAAGTTTGAGTTACTCGTTCCTCCCATCAGTGAAGTGTTAAGTGACCTTTCTTGGTGAGCTGCAAGATGCCGCGCTAAAGTTACCTCACTTTCTTACCAATGGTGCTCCGCTTCGCGGCCTTTCGGGCCGCCGGAGCTCCGCTAATACTTATTTGGCATCTTTGACGTATACACAAAAGTAATAGCAGATTTCTCTAACATTTGTCCTATGGACAAATGTGGTCAAATCCATCATTTTACCCAGTGAAACTTCACAGTTAGGGTTGTTAGTTTTTTATTAAATGGTACAATTGAAAAATTCTTGTAAGCGTTGGGAAATCGCGGGAAAGCAATACACTGGCATGAAAATTTCCTTCATGATTTCATTTTTTTCGGACCGATGTGTACAAAATAGTACAACGAGAATTTTGTGGCGCCCTTGCTTTTGCTCAATTGCTTGGGAAATTTGATGGCATCTCATGAAAACTAGCTTGTGCACACGTGAAGTGGAAACGGTATCGTATGAAAATTAATTGCGAGGAGACCGCATATGTGTTTTTAGAAACCCTAATGCGTGCTCGAAATCCAGCCTCTTACTGTTGTGACACGAGGAACCCACAACTATTCAGGTCTGCTTTCGTTCACTCAGGTTACAAGGCTTGACGGACCATGGACTCAAATCGACTGAAAATGTCGTTATTGAACGCGGGAAATTCTCCACCGATTCCGCGTGTTAATGCATTTGAATGCAACTTTGTTCCCCCATAATGAGAGGGAAAAGGTCATTTTTGTTTTCTTCTTGGCTTTGACACTCTTATCAAAGTTCTTGGAATTCGACAAAAAAGTAACTAAATTTGTTCGCGTAATTTGACCATTTACCATACACCATACCAGGAGATGAAAAAAATCTCTTTGGCAACAAGTGATTTCAAAAAAGACAAAGCAAGTTTACTTTGTAATACCGACACAGCATAGTTCGAGGTCAGGCACATTAACTGCAAAGGCAAACACTTAAGACAGCTTGACATAAAGCCCTCTTTAATTAATCACAAATAATATTGTTGGTGTCTCGGTCTTCAAGCAAACCGGTAGAGGCAGCAAGACATCCAGTCTCAGTCATTATTTTTGTCTTCTCCAGCATTAGAAAGGCAATTGGCAAAGTTGCTGGGATCTTGACTGGTGTGAAAGGTGGATATGACGTAGCCAAAAGGAACGCGCGATTAGCACTCTTTAATACATACATAACATACAGGGCGTGCCATGTTTCGCGGGATCGTTATCGCAAATTAAACAATGTTTATTTACTAAGTTCATGAACATACATTCATGTATGTTCAGTTCATTCCGTAACGAGTGTTAAAAGCATTCTACCGAATTTAGTAAATATATATATGAAGTGAGTCTCAAAGATAAGAACACCAAGTATGACATCAAATGGCGTAAGATCCCGGAAGGGAGGTACTCCCGGAAAAATTGGTTGGGGTGTGCGGCCCGCTTCCTGAAACCCTTACCCTATTTCAGACCGAAATCTGCAATTTTCCCTTCCCTATTTCAGACCTGACCAAAAATTCGATAACCTATTTCAGACCAATTTCACGTACATGGCTGGGGCAAGCATAATTTGAGAAGAGCTTTTGTTAATGGTCTTATCGCTTAATGATTAAGAAGTAGCCTCTTCTGAAAAACATACTTAATTTACGAATAGAGTGGACAAACCATATGCATACCCTATTTCAGACAAAAATGACTAAAGTCGATATCCTATTTCAGACCAAAACAGCCCCGGGAGTAGGAGAAAGCAGGTGAGTTCTTATTCCAATGTTACCAAGAGATGCAATTTGTCTTTATGGCACAAGTTCTTGTAGGAGAAATATTTCATTATTTGTACACCAGAAATCGCAAGTCAAAAAAAAAAAAAAAAAAAAAGAAAAGAAGAAATGAACTTACGTGAAGTTAAAGTTTCAGGCTGCCTAAACACTGACACAATAAAAGAGAAACAGCTTAGCCGTCAACCACCAAGCTCACGATGAAGGTCCATCAAAACTCCTATGGGAATTCAACCCCCCCCCCCCCCCCCCCCCACACACACACACACACATACATACATACATACATACATACATACATACATACATACATACATACATACATACATACATACATACTCGCCCCCGCCTACTCGTGGGGTCCATGCCTTTCCATACCCCATTAGTGAGGACTGTCTCTTCTTTAGCAGGTATCGAAAAAATATAATGGTGGTTTGGTTGTTTGCTCCAACCTCTCTTCATACATTTGTTTGAAATTTGGAAATTGCCAATTTTTTTTGTGGGGTCGCAATAATGGGGACATTCTTGGAACTCAATTTTGGCTACTTCCGAGGACCACGTCCCAAGAAGTAGTTCTGGGTACGCGCCCCTGGTTGCTTGTGTGGTGTTTTCACATCCCCTTTGTGGGGAATGCTTTTTCCGCAGGAGGTATCCAAAAACTACTTGGTTGCTTGTTACTCTTTTTCTTGAAATATTTGTTATGCCAGATTTTGGTAAATTCGCCCTTATGATGCCATACCAATAGCTCAGGTTTGGCTACTACAGACAGTAGTTGTGGATGCATGCCCATACAAAAAACTTCAGCTACTTGCGAGGACTGCTTCCCAGATAATAGGTGTGGGGACATACACGCAATTTTCAATCAGATTTAATGTCATGGCTTCGTTAGTTTTCGTATTTGTCGGGAACGAAGGAGAATCTGCCATTTTGCCTCAACAGAAGATTTAACTCCAACTCTTTTTCCATAAGGATAATTACCGCCACGCCCGATTAAGCGCCGCATCTGAGAGCAACTACTAGTAAGCACAACCCCTGAATAAGGGCCGAATATGACTAAAATATGAGTACAGCACAACATTGTCTGAAACAGCCTCTGAAACGTATTGTCCTGGATAACATCTTTCAGTTCGAAGTGGCAAAACTTCTGTTCTCTTCCATTCTGCTCCTCTCTAGAATTTTCGCAATGCGCTGTTCCGATGTTAAGGCCGAAACCTTCGCCGGCACAAGCCAACCTAAGGCCCGTTTCAAAAGTCGTGCTAAGCTGGCTCCACTAAAGCTTAACTTGGTTTCAGACGTTGAATTTAATTCAACGTCTGGTAAGTGCTCTGGGTTCAGGCAGGCTTTGTAATGCATGTGCATTGCATATATAGTTTTAATGAATTGAGTTCGGTACGACAGTGGACGACGTTTGAAACGAAGTCGAACTGCTGCCGTTTAGCACGACAGAGCTTGCCGTGCTACACGGTATGGGCACGAATTCGTTTCAAACGTCATGCCATAACGTGCCAAATGCGATTACTTTAGTTCGGCACGGCAGTAGCAGTGACAATGAAATTTAGTAAACATAAAGCAAGCCAGTTCAAGGTGCAAGCCCATTTTCCCACCAAAACGAGATAGTTTCTGACATTTTGGAGATGTTTCTGTTTTACTGTTAACATCAACTTATCCTTTAGAAATACAATTTTTAAATAAGCGCCTCCCTCAAATAAGCGGCGTCCCCAAATGAGTGCCGCACCTGAGTTGCGTAAAATTTAATAAATGCCGAGGCGCGTATCGAGTAAATACGGTACTTTAACATTGTAAAAGGTAGTCTTGCATAAAGGATAAGCAGATGT
>JAEMWC010000175.1:402500-405000 GCA_016490735.1 Pachyseris speciosa | reverse complement strand
AATTACATCACTGAGAAGATCGTGGACAAACTGGTATGTCTTCTCTTCGTATATGGGCTTCGCAACCCACTTCTTCTGTAGCTTTGGATAGACGCAGTTCTCCAGAGGCATTGGTCGCCACCCCTCTCCCCACATTGCAGTTGTGATCAATGACAGCAAGCTGCGTTCTGCTAACCATACCGTTGTAAGAATAATGTTGTGACTTGTTCACGTATTTCTTTGCCATCGAGCCATGGTAGACTTCTAGACATCCGGTTTGAACAAAATCGGCCAGGAGACAGATATCCTTCAGGAGTTTAGGTTTCCATGCCACTTCCTTTAAAGCGTTGTGTGCAGGAGATCCAATCGGAAGCCATACCTTGTTTCTCCTCTGTTCATTGGTAAGTTCGCCATGCTCGCAAGCAGAAAGTAATTGGAAATCAGGCCAAATTCATGTATGCCGGCCACGTGGTAAACGATTGACTTCCATTTCTCTTGGCAAAGGAGTTGATCCCCATTAGAAGTCGCCGCGCACCACCACAGGTGATTAACTATGGATGCGATCCATGGCGATAAGTCTGAGCATTCACGTTTTTTAGATGCAGCAACAAGATCTTTGCGCACAGACTTTGCCAAGTGCCATGGATCGAATCTGTGTTTGATGTGGGCCTTTTCTCTTTTCATCATTGCTGCAACTTGGAGATGCCTACATATGAAATGAAACGCAGACCGGTTAAAAGTCTGTTATTAAGGCTTTGCCTTTTATAGGCTCTTAATGTAATGATCCGTCGAATATAAAGATCTCAAGGACACGGAGTCAGATTAACGTTTACTCTAATTTAGCCCAGTTTCAGTACAGGTCACGACAAACGCTCAAATCTGAAACAGCGCGAGCTCAACAAAGCGGAAATGGCGCACGCGATTAACATGAAGTAACGTAAAATTTTTATAAGAACATTATTTCTCACTGAAAAACTGAACACAATTTCATGGGGAACGATTTTTGCGCGTGTTTCGTGATCACTCGCTCGTTTTTCTTTATTAATAAGAAAAAAAAAAGATGGATCACTTGTAGTGTAAAACCACTAGCGTATTTTCATCAGCTAACGCAAGACATCAAAACAAAAAACAAGTGCTATTTTAGATTGTTTCTCCGCATGCTTATCTCATGGGTAATCTACGCTGTAATTGTAAAACCTTTGCAGACACAACGTAGAATTTACTTTCGGAATTCGACGACGTGGCTTAACGCATATTGGTAACCGGCTGCCGTAATGTAACGTTACATACCTGTCTGTTGCTAGCAAGTCGATTACTTGGCCATCTCTCTCTAAGAATTCCAGGCATCTCGTTAGCCCCTCCTTCTCCATAGCGTTGGAGTTAGCAACTTCCGATACTTGAACAAGGGAAAAATCTACGATCTTTTCTGTCGTCACTTCCATTACGCTGTACGTTCCGTACTTTGCGTTATGACCTGGGCTGTCACATCGCCCGTCGCCAGCAAGCACCAGATGTTGTCCTCTCAATGACTGAAGAGCCTCCTTCTGCTGGATAAGGTAATGGTTGTTGACAACTGGCCAAAGGTACTTCCTTTGAATATAATAAAAGTTCCCCTTCTCAAAAAATCTGATGTTGCAAGCACTCATAACAGCACTAACTCCAGCGAAGTGATTCCCTGTAAAGAGGATTCCACCGCTGCAGATAAGATTCCCCGCCGCCATCCCTTTTGTAAACGGTTGAGAAAACCAAGGCTCAGTGTGGCCAGCTTTGCACTTGGTGGTTACACAAATCAAACTTCCTCTCTGCATGAGATAAGCATTTATTACAATAGCGCCACACCTCCTGCAAATTTGAAACAACTGCTTTAAGCAGCTGTCAAAAACAATTGACTTGCTCTCGTTACTCGACTCTTCGCTTTCGGCAAGCCAGTTACTACTTGGGTGATGAGAGAAATCAGCGTTTTCGTCGTCAGAATCTTCATCTTCGTCGGGGTTCCATTCTTTATCTGAGGTATCAAAGCAACCGACTGAGCCTGTGTCATCAACATCATTGCACCATTCCTCGTCGGACTCATCAGACAGCTCTGGCAAATTGGCTTCAACTGACAGGGAGTCGGGCCCTACATTTGTTGTTACATTCTTCGGGTCAGCATCCGGCTTTGGTTTGCGGCTGTAGGTGTGATCTAGGGCCACGTTTCGTCGTCGTCTCTCAGGCGTTAATTCCGCAACAGCCCAGCCGGAGTCCAGGGGTGCCGTCTGTGTCCCCACATGAACAAATGTTTTTACTGGTGCTTCTGTTATGGGGTCTGTTTCTGTGCCAGCATCAGCAAATTGTCTCACGGTATCGTCTTCAAGTACGTCTTCTAGAGGAAGATTTTCTTCCTCCTCTGTCATTTTAGCATCTTCAGCCACCTGTTTTGCGTTCTCCATGATTTTTTCAATAACCTAAAATAAGTTATTTACGGGTTATGTATCGAGAAGGGAGCTGCTAATAAAAGAAAAACAAAAATAAAACAAACAGA
>JAEMWC010000175.1:292500-397500 GCA_016490735.1 Pachyseris speciosa | reverse complement strand
CAACAAGTGTTTATCGGAGATTAGATTTCGGAAACAAGATATCACATTTTTAGCCGAGGTAATGCAATAAAATAAAATAAAATAAAATAAAATAACAGACCAATATATTACCTAGAAGTAGCGACTAGATTGACATGAACTCAATTGAAATGTTCGGGATCGAAGGCCGGGATTTGCGAGAAACGCAGCATGCCAGCATGCATGTCAGTTTCCATATCTTTACATCTAGGAATTTGAACTGAAAACTACGATATGATAGAGAGTTTGAGACGTTAGTTTTGAGCAACATAGACTAGTTATTTTTCTCGGCCAGGTTTAGTGTAAGTTAACAGCTCTAGTATGTCTTATTTCGAATGCGAAAAAGTAATGTCGGAGAGAACTATGGATAAACAGTGTGAGACTCGCAAATCAGTTCTAATTTCGGAGGCATCGGCGTTAGCTTTTTGTTTTGAAACAGCCGACTGATGAAATTGTTTAAGCTTATAGTTTGGGGAGGAAAATAAGGCAACAACTCAATGATTCTATTCCTTGGTATCTTAATGTATCAATCCATATTAAAATTATCAATTGGGGGGCAAAATAGAGCGAAAATATGTGAAATGCTACTCACGTTTTCACGCAACGCCCAACTAAGCTCTGTCGCGTAATTTTTAAGTGAGCACGGACGTAAACTTGAACTGGCTTTACGTGCGTAAATAAAATACAGACGATGTGTGAAAGGACGCGCGTAAACGTAAAAGTTGAGCGAGGTTCAACTTTTACGTTTACGCGCGATCTTTCACACATCGTCTGTATTTTATTTACGCACGTAAAGCCAGTTCAAGTTTACGTCTGTGCGCACCTAAAAATTACGCGACAGTGGAAATCCACCTTCACGTCGGGCCCCGGAGCAGAACGTCAAAATATTTCGCGCCAGACATGCGCAGTGCGAAGTTTTGGTTCTCCCTATACTGTCTCACGTCCCCGTTGCCGTTCCCGTTGTCGATGCTTAAGGGGGGACTAACTTAACTACAGAGTTAGCGTTGTTGCCAAGGGATTTTTACGGACTGTATTTGCAAAACACGGTTCTTCGGTGTTTTTGCCACTATATTGGTGAGACGTGCAAAGAGGTGAACATGTCAAATTTATAAATTGCTATTGCGCATGCGTAACTTGCCCCAGGCCCCAACCGCGCTTTAGAGAGAAAAAACCCTAAAACTTGGAGAAAATTATGTGAAGTTCCGATTTTTTTTGCCAGTCGAAGACATTCCAGCCTTCTTTACAAGCCTACGTAAGCAATTGTTGTTAACGTACATAACTGCAATGATAATGACAAAATGGTATGAATTTGCGTGCTTATGACGTCATAAATCTCACAAAAATGCGACTTTCCAAAAATCGATACGTAGAGTTTTGCACCTTGGCGATCGTTAACCATTGGCACCATTTTCGATATCCAGAAGTGTACGCCACTCGAGTTTTAGGCCTTTTTCTGTTCTGGTCACGTGACTTACCAAATATGGCTGTGACTCGAAAATCTTGTAAAACTTTTTGATTGTAAAAACATAGCCAGACAGCTTGTCTGTGCAAGTTATGGTTTCCAAGATATGAGGGTTGGGAACTTTCCATAGCAACAATGTTAGCTAATTTTGTAGTTAAGTTAGTCCCCCCTTCAAGTCCCTAGTGTCTTTACAACACGACCGCGGCACCGCGGTAGCATTGTTTTAAGTTAGCCATTTTGTGGCCGGGTATTCTGCAATCTAGCCTGTGTTTTCATCGGTTAGAAACACAAGTTAAGGTGAAGATTTTGATGGCATTGCTTCACTTGCCTCGTCGAGTCATTGAGGAAACGAACGCAGAACTGGGGAAATTTTTGAAATCGGCAGCCACGATGAAGACGAGTTGGTCCGTGTTTTGTCGGAGATATTGAAGTATTATCCCACTACAGGAATGCTGAATGTGAATCTGGGTCAGGTGAGCCCCGTCTTTGCAGAGGTGTCGGAAGAAATCAGAAAAACCGGTAAGTTATGACATACATTCTGCACATGTCGTAGGCTACCCCGTACGGTAGACCCCCAGGCCAACCAAGGGGGTTGTAAAATCAGTCAAACAAACTTGAGGAATTTCCCTGGGGAGTCGGGGAATCTTGCAAGACAAAGTCGCCTGGGTTAGGTGTCTCTCAGCAGAAAATCCCTGGGACTAACATCCTAAATACAAACTTGTGAATTCCTCTGCACCCCCTAATCTTTGATCGTAAAACAATGTCGAGATTTTCCCCAATCCTCGGGCAAAGAATCCCATCTATCTCATTGTATTTGGCCTGGGGACCGATCCCACAGGGAAGCCAATGACACGTGCATAGGTATGTCTGCATTAATGCTTATGAATTTTGGGAAACATGTCAAAACAATAATAATAAGAATCATAATCATAATAACGATTTATTAGAAGTACTTCCTGGAGGTGGCTCTTTGCCTACTAATTACAAATCTCAAATCAAATTAGACTAAATCAAATGTTGGTTTTTGAAGAGAGGGGAAAACCCGGAGTATCTGGAGAAAAACCTCATGGAGCAGAGTAGAGAACCAACAAACTCAGCCCACATAATTATGCCACCAAGTCTGGGAATCAAACCCGGGACACATTGGTGGAAGGTGAGCGCTCTCACCACTGCGTCAACCCTGCTCCCCAAAGCTTAATTAGATAGCTAGCAGCATAAGAGATCATTCACTTTAGAAAAAGGTTTAGTTTCAACTGTGGTCAATTGTCTAGAAGGCTCAACGTGACACTCTGGCTTTACATTGTAATTAAGCTTTTTTTTTTTTCTTACCTATTAGCTCCAACATATTTTGAACAACTTCACTTTGTTAACAAGAGCTGGTGTTTCTCACACCTTGTGTTATCTTTCTTAGTGGCCCGCCTTGCTGATGGTGGATCAAGCTTTCTTCCTCTAGAGTGCTTGTATTTGAATAGGTCAGCCCTTGTGGCCATGGTTGGACCCCAGCCTCCCCTCCCTAAACACTTTACACTGAGAAGGAAACCCAAATCTGCCGCTCTTAGAGCAAAGCTGACACAGAAAGGTAAATATTGGTTATAACGGCAAGTGAATAAATGCTACAATTCAATACAGTGGAACCCCGCTCTATGGACACCCACTTAATACAGACACCCACTTATAATGGACAGTTTTCTTTGTCCTGACAACTAAAAAGGTCATATTTTCTCTTAAGGACGTTCATGCTAATTGTTTATGCGTATCTAAACTGCGCAGGTAACGCGACAATATTATGTCACGCATTAGTCACGATTGATTTGTCCCCAACTAAACAAACATGGCGTTTTAAACTTCACACCAATTTTACTCGTTTAGATCGTCGGTGACCCCTACCTTTTTTTACACGAATCATTTACTCTACTCATTCTCTACCAAAACTGGGGAAATGAAAAAAATCTCACTGTAAGAAGTTACATTTTTTTTAACTTTTCTTCCGTTATGCCATCAAATTCCAGAAGTTTTTAAAACGGTAGCACCTATAAGGACGCTCGTTGAGGATTAGATTCAATGTTTACGAGATCCCTAATGGCGTGAAATTATTTAAAATATCCACTCCTTAAGACCTGTGCGAAGAAGTCCTCACTTTACAAGGTTATGAATATGATTTTTGATGGATAATTCGATGAAGCTATACTTTGTTATTATGGCCGATTTATCGCAAATAGGGCATTTTTTCAGTGTCCTTTCCTCCGAAACAAAGTCGGTGACCCCCATTTATTTTTTTAATTTTGGAATAAGTAACTCATGCCCTAACTCTAAGCGAGAAGTGAAAAAATTTTCACTGTGGGAAGATTTTTGCGCGAACATCCTTAAATTAGTCCGCTTAATACAGACACCTGCTTATAATGGACAGTTTTCTTTGTCCTGACAACTAAAAAGGTCATATTTTCTCTTAAATTAGTCCGCTTAATACAGACACCCGCTTATAATGGACAGTTTTCTTTGTCTTGACAACTAAAAAGGTCATATTTTCTCTTAAATTAGTCCGCTTAATACAGACACCCGCTTATAATGGACAGTTTTCTTTGTCTTGACAACTAAAAAGGTCATATTTTCTCTTAAATTAGTCCGCTTAATACCGACACCTGCTTATAATGGACAGTTTTCTTTGTCCTGACAACTAAAAAGGTCATATTTTCTCTTAAATTAGTCCGCTTAATACAGACACCCGCTTATATTGGACAGTTTTCTTTGTCTTGACAACTAAAAAGGTCTTATTTTCTCTTAAATTAGTCCGCTTAATACAGACACCCGCTTATAATGGACAGTTTTCTTTGTCTTGACAACTAAAAAGGTCATATTTTCTCTTAAATTAGTCCGCTTAATACGGGCACCCGAATAATGCGGACTCTTCGGCATGTCCCTTTGGTGTCCACATTAACCAGCTCCACTGTGGTTACTTTTAAGGCCCTGGCAAATGAGGACATGTACACCTGTACTACATTGTTGCGGACACAAATATTTCCCTGTTTTCCCGCGCACACAACATTTGTTGAGGACACAAATTTTGTTTCCCAGTTTGCACAGTATGTAATTCAATTCAGTTCAATTCTTGATTTATTTACACTGTAAAGGGCATTTAAATAAAGTTTTTTCAGGTAAAGAGATACAATAATAAAGCATTAAGGAGTGTTAAGCTGTTAAGAAATAAACATAGCACAACATTTGCGTTGTGTCCTGCTGGTTTGATCACCCAAGAAACATCATGAGAACCAATGTGTCTGCAACAATGTGTCCTCATTTGTCAGGGCCTTTTTGCCTTCAAAATAGTAGCTTGCTTTAAACATAAGAATTTTCAACCAGATTTTAAACTTTGTAATACATGTAATACTGACAAATCTTCTACCTTTTCTTAGATTATTATAACATGAACTTGACTGATGTTACTGTGTTTCAAATTTGTTTATTATAAGTACATCTATTCTTAAAATTAAACGAGGTATTGTCAAGTGCCTGTACGATCGATCTAAACACCTCATAACAAAACCATCAGTTATCTCTCATGAAAAGAAACACCTCTCATCAGTCCTTGTTTCCAACGGTTATCCGTTTTCGTTTGTTAAAACCTTACGAAAACCAGGGAATGAACAAACACTAAAGAACCTGAACCCGAAATTAAATCTACTGTGGTTCTGCCAAAGGCAGATCGGAAGCTCTTCGCCATTGCCTTCAACAACAAGGCATATGGACTGTTTTCAGATCTGACACAACTCTTAGATCACACCTAGTGTGACCTAAGGACATCAATTGTCGATCCAGTAAAACAAGACAGAGTAGTCTACAAGATTCCCTGTGAATGTGGTAAGGTTTATATTTGAGAGATGGGAAGATCTATGCATGAACGGATTAAGAAACACGATAGAGACATACAGCTGTACGGCTTGCTCGAACCCAATCCTCTGCCATTTCAGAACATAGCAATTCGACCAGACATTATCCACTCTGGGACGAAGTTAAATTTATTGACTGAGACCCACATTGGCACACCCGTAGGGTTAAAGAGCTGAGGCTATTCACATCAACAGGGACAGTGGAATTGAAATTCATGAAGCATGGATGCCCACAATCAAAGAACACAACAGCCGATCAGTACCAAAAGCGGACAACGGAGGGAACAATTTCTGGTCTGAACGACAATCAACAACAGCCTAAGCGAGGATCAAAACGCACCAATCACCACCAGCCACAGTGCTGCTCATGCTCACAGGCAGCCAGTCATGAACACCATCACCTGATGAAGACCAGCAGTATAGCGGTCGAAACGTCGCAATCCACATCTTTGTGACTCAATTGTGAGACAAAAGATTAACTCACCTATCATTTGAAACCACAATGACAAACACCTTTCATAATGTTTATATCATTATACTTGTAGTTTAAAGGAACATTTCCTAGTAACCAACATTGTTGATGTGGATGGAAAGATTTCTCCACAACCCTATACATTAATAATACAAACATCACTGCCATTTACCAACCCAGTTCCAACAATAGAGAATGTCATTAGTAAGAGTTTTGATCACAAAATTAATAAATTATGTTGCAAGTAAAAGATTAATTCAGGTAAAAAATTACAGTAACATAGGTTTAAAATCAATTAAGTTTCTTTTTTTTCTTTAGTTAGTTCTAATTACCGGACGGGTATGAATAATTAGGGCTCAGAGACAAAGAGAATTGAGATTCAACTTAGGTTAAAAATTTTTTACCTGCAACATAAGCCAGGATATATATGTTATGGTTCAATTTTATCCTTGGTTTAACTTTATATTAATTTATCTCCCTTAAATTGTTTTTGGGTGTGGTAATTAATGTACTTTAGAGCGGTTTTCAGTTGAGTGTCAAAAGTAATTATGGTTTTGCTTTGGTTTTGCATTGCTTCATTCTGTGATTGGCCAGGAAAACTTGTGCCACTATCTCAACCAATGAGAAGCAAAATCAATACCAATTGTGACTTGCACGCGCGCATTTTCCCGCGCTTTGCGCCGGCTACATGTAATTGCTTCGTATTCTGATTGGCTCATTGCACTGCTTACTTCTGTTTTGATTGGCTGGAGTAGTTGCTTTGGTTTTGGTTTTACAGCACTCAATTGAAAAGCGCCCTAATGTATGATAATTAGATTAAAACAAAGGGAGAAAATAAGTAAGCCAAGTTGGATAATTATTGAACCACAATAATTATGTATACACTGTATATATGGGGCTGTGTTGAAATCTTCCCATGTAGAGTGCAGAATGTCCATCCCTTGCCATGCATGTTTAAATTTAACTTAAGAGGGAACCACATGCGGGACATTAAATCCTAATAATTTATTGATAAGCAAATTCATGTGATCTGTCCTTGCTCTTTCCTTTCTTTCTAGCCAGCGAAGCCGTGTCTGCTCACAAAAAGGGACTTGGAAATCCACTTAGCTCAGTGCACAAACTTCAGTCTGCTTCAAAGAAGTTTGAAGCTGCTGGTAAGTTAAATAGTTATTAAAATAATTGAAGACAACATTTCAAGCCTTTGCAGATAAATTTATGGGCCACTAGGCTCATAAGGGCTGTAATTGCAACCTTCCCTCAAAATTTCCCACCCTCTTCGTATATATATCTGTTCACGTGCTACATTTTTCATTCGTTAAAGGCCACAAACTGATAGCCAAAAGCTTACAGTACCGGCCGGAGGGATTGCAGTACACGCAGTTTACACGGACCTTACACTCACTTTACACGCACTGCCCACGCAATGCCCACGCAGTGTCCACGCAATGTCCACGCAAATACATTTTATGCGTGTAATCTTACACTCAGTAACTGCGTGTTAAATAACACACAGTCTCTCACCTGGAACTCACTCACCGCTTGTAACAAGAACAAAAACACTACCGTATTATTTGCTGACCGCCTTGCCGGTGTTCTGTCATTGTCGTTCTTCAAATGAGAGTTTTAAAGCGAACCCACTGTTTTACAAAAGGCATGAAGGATAGCTTGAAGTATTGCACTCAATTTGTGGTATCGAAAACGGGATTAATTCGCAAACTGCGGTATTTTTATTACTGAGTTGCGTGACAAGGATAAATGCGTGAATTAAAAAAAATCCACAGATGAGGCATAAGTGGCGCCCGATCGTCTAGACATTCAAAGCGAACTGAGCTCGATTGACCATGCTGTTCCTATATTTTTCTTGTAAAAAAAAAAACGTCCTTTGTGTTCATTATGAGCAGGCAAGCCAGCCCGGTTACCGAGAGCACCATTATTGCGGCGGGGCAAAAATACAGGTCACAGGTTACATGCCACCAGTCACAGGTCACAGGTTACAGGTCACAGGTCACAGGTCGGAAAAATTTAAAATAAAGAAAATTAAAAATGGCTTTGAGCCATGTCTTAAACTTCCCAACCAGTGAATATTGGCCAGTAACTTGTCATCCTTCTTAGGCACTTAAGCGACAGCAACTGACGAAAATAAAGAACGTGATGATAAAACGGAAACATTCACGAAATTAATTTGGTCTTCTGTTTTGATTCATTGCGCATACGGATCAACTTTTGCCATGAACGAATTAACTGCGTAGCAAAGCAAAAAAAATCAAGGCCAAAGATTCAAATTCAAATGCGATAAATTAAATTGGCGCAAGCAGCAATTTACAATTAATTTTTCTCCTTGCAAACTTTTCTGCCACTCTAAAGTTCCCCCTTCGTCTTATATGTTAACTAGCAGCCAACAGACGGTTGAATATATTGCAAAAAAACTGCATGACCTTCACACAGGTTTTAATGCACCAAAACTATACTTATCACCTGTACTTTGAAGCTGATAAATAAATTAGCGAATTGTCAGAAATGTATACTTGTCCTTGTTCACTAACCGCCAGCTTTTGGGAACACAATATAGAAATGAAAGCAAATTATGCCGGACAAAAACAAAAGGCAACAAGCGACTTACCTCGTAGTCAGTCATCTTAGCTACTATGTGCTCGAGAACTGATCACATGACTACATCCCTTCGCTTCAGGGGTAGGGTGTGCTGTTGTTGTTTTGTAATTTGAAGTCAGTTTTCGTGATTTTTGTACAGTCTTATTTCCTTACTATCTTTGACATTTTTATTTTTCTTTCATTTTAATTAAAATTATATTTGTTTTAACCATTTTAAAATTATTTTTTATTTTCTTTATTTCCTTTATTTTTCTGACCTGTGACCTGTGACCTGTAACCTGTGACCTGTGACCTGTATTTTAGCCCCGCTGAAATCCGATCCATTGATAGAATTCGTTGCCTAGCACGTGACAAAACATTTGCCCTCGTCGGGTGACAAAAATAGCACACGCTGTTTGTTGAAGAATGAGATGTTTATGATGCGGAGGAGATAAAATGAAACAAGATAAATGTATCATTTACAGCAAGCGAAAAGAATTTCACTCAAACTATAACGGAGTGCCTCAAAATTTTTGCTCGAACTATCGCGGAGTGGTGTGAAATTTCGCTCGGAACTGTCGCGGAGGGTTGCAAAAGTTCGCTCGAAGTGCTGAAACGGACTCTCACAGCAGTTTTCCTGAAATGGTAGCGCAGAATTTTAGGTTATACCTCGACAAGAGTAAGATGCTTTCTTTCAATCCTTAAGGTTCGTTTAATTATTGAGTGTTAAGAAGTAACATGGAAATTTGCTATTTTATTACGAGTTGTTTTGATTTCACGTTCGGTAGCACATCGATCGCTGGGTGTTTATCACTGTCGAATAACATGTACAGCCATTTCGCAGTGTTGCGCGCTATATCTGAGACTTTTTGGCAAATTTGCGTGTATGAATAACAAAAGATCGCTCGTATGCCTAGAGTACGTGCAAAGCAAGTTTTACACGCAATTTTTACACGAACATTACACGCAGTGCCCACGCAATACGCACTCAGTGTCCACTCAAATTACACGCGCATTACACACATTTTACACGCGTGGACATGCTGCAATCCCTCCGGCCGGTACTGTATGTTTTTAATCTTTTTAACCAGAGAACATTTTTTACTTGATTATACATGTACATGGTCGTCATGTATTTTTCTTTCATATGTCAGCTTAATGATCTCTCTGAGCACTTAAGAAAGGGGTGATTATTCCTGAAGATGAGGTGTGTTTTTTATAATAATTATTCATGGAATGTATCAATACCTTTAATTAACACTTGATGTTGTTTTTGTCTTGTCATCTTATTAGTAAGAGTGACCCAAAGAACACCCAATGCTGCAAGCTATCGCCCAGCTCCAAACAGGGGCACTTCCTTAAGTGGTTCATCTAGGAGCATAATTTCTGCCGCCACGCTTAAACACCATGGAAGGACAAAGGTAACCCATTCTGCTTTGCAAACCACAGTGCTCACTATTGTTGTTAAAGCAATGATTAGGGCAACCAAGAGTTAAATTCAGGTGTGGGACGCAAATTGCACGTGCGACGTGATTCACCCAGTGCACGACACAATTCACGCCACACGTGAGGATGGCAACTTACTTTTGAGTGGTACTGTATGTGTTTTTGATTTTCTCCTTGTGACACTGTAAATTGTGAGTGAATGTTTTGCCAAGTTAACAGTAGGCTATACAATGTATGTGCAACCCAAGTGAACAACTCATACTTTTGTGAAATTGATTCCAAGTTGTTGTACTTTGTTCTTTTTTTTCTTTCATTTTTCATGTCAATCAGCTGTTAGACATAACTGAGCAGCCAATTGGAGGTGGTCGTGAACTTAAGAGGAGAAAGAAAATGGCAGGTAGTTACTAAACAAATCTCCCTGATAGAATATTCCATCAGTGCAGGATTAGACATCTGTTCAGCTGAATCACTAGTGACCAGCTAGTGGCCTTTACAAATCCGCTAGCCCACAGCACATGTCAGTAGCCCAAGCTTCTCCCCACGTTCTTTCTTCATCCCTCCTTACCTAGGTCATATCTTTTGCAAATTTAACAGAACATTTCTCCTCGTTGTTAATGACGTGATATTCAAGTCATCTGAACATTACTTTTCACTATGGATTGAATGCTCTTGTTGTGTTTATCATTTTGAATTTGTATTTTGATTCTTCAAATTCATATTTAATATTGCCTTAGCCTTTTTGGGTGGTCAGCGGTGTAGTTTATTGTTCGATAGAAATCTCTCCATCTGCAATTGAAGTTTCTCTGAAATGTCTTCAAGTGCAAGGCAGTGCAAAGCCTAGAGGGAGAGAGGTCTGTGGAGTACATTAACTAATAAGGTTGGGGTCTGGGTTCAAGTGGCACAGAAAGAGACAAGTCCACCTTGAATCTCTTATGTTAGTTTTATTTAATACTTCTTTATTGTCATTAAACCTTAAATTTCCCATGAAAACTTTAGTACATCATTTGTCTTCTTAGTGGCTGTCAAATGAAGATAATCAAATGAAATATAATTTATTTCTCAAATTCTACTAGCCTGAGTCCATTTTTACTAGCCTCAGGCTACCAGACTAGTGGACATGTGAAACCCTGTGTTTTTATTTATTTTTTTTTTGTGGTCATTATCATACATTACCATGCACAAGAACAAATTAAAGAAAATAATTATTATATCCTCTTTTATTTCGGTACATGTGTTGTTAGTAGTTCAATTATAATTAAATTGTATTTTGAATTGAACTACATGTAATAACAACACATGTACCAGACATACTAACAGTGTATAGTAAAACTGTATGTTTTTTTCTTTAATGTCTGGTATTACAATGAATTAAACCCCATTAAGACGTCATAAAATGGGCCACAAAATTTTTGTTCTATATGTCAGTGTCGTGATAATTGAAAAATGAGGTAGTGTTTAATTTCATTTGACAAATTAGATATTGAAAACCTGTGAATTTAGAGACATGCATGTGACCTGTTATTGACTGTGTTTATAAAATGTGACAATTCGTGACTATCAACTATGTGTATGATTAATAATTGTAGAAAGGTTCCGGCAAGAAAAAGGGCATGCTGCTGGCAATAATTTTAATTGACTTAAAACCTAAATTTCTCTAGAATTCATTCTCCTTTGGCCTTAACAGACTGCTTATCCTATCAGAAGTGTACATGGTAGCCTGCAAGCAGGCTCATTACTGAAATAATAATTCTCAATTCTCCGGCAAGCAGCGTAGCACGTTCATTGTAACTATACATGTATGTAAAGTGTATTACACTTATTTTGCAATGCAAAGCCTTGAATTTGAAAAATTATTACAAGTATTATATGACTTTTTGTGTTACCTTAAAACTGAACCAACTGAAGTGAGACTGGGTTGGGTCAGATTGAACATGGTTCTAATGATTCCAAATTATATAATATTATATAGATATTTTAAGTAATGTTTAATAAAAGAGCAGGAGTGTTTTATCAAGTTTAAAACACAAGGTGCAGCCAAGTGTTTTACGACTCAAGTGATAAAACAGGAATTACAAATGTATTGAATGGCTTAAAAAGCTTTACTCAGTACACCTATCCATTCTTACCCTAAAATTTCGATTTTGGGTTGTTTTGGCCAAGAAAATCAGATATAAAATTTACCCGTGTCTTTATCAGATATAAAGACACTCATTAAAAATTAATTTCTTTTGTTTTTCCTTCATGAATTATTAATGAGTTTGTTAAATAGATATAATTATCATGCACGTCCAATACACCCAATCTAAGTCAGATCGTGACCGATCGGACTCCCCGGAAGTCAGATCACACCAAAGACAACCTTCCTCATTCTTCACGCACACACGCGTGTCCTACGCGCGCAACCCAGAAAGTAATAAACGCGCGCGACCTACAAAGTAATATCCAAGTCGGGGCAACTCGACCCATCAATTGCAAACGTTGATCCCTCTCACCGGAAGGCAGCTCGCAAGTGACAAAATAACACACATAGGGAAGGCAGAAAATTTCGACGGATTCACTCCATCTGATCAACTCGAGTCGACCCGTCGATTCGACTCGACCCGTCACCGGAAGTCCGGTCGCACAAAAGAGAATCAAAGTAATAAACGTCGATCCTCGGCAAGTCAGGTCGCGCAAAAGAGACAATAATGATTGTTCTTAAAGCTGGCACACGAACATGACAGTTTCAATACCAGCCAAGTTGGGTCGACTTGACAAGTCAGGTCACTCAAAAGAGAAAGTAATGATATGTAAGCTGGTGTATATGTGTCATTCTTTAAGCCACAAGTCCAAAGAAGAGCGAATTACTTGTGTATACCTCGTTGTTTAAACCACAAGCAGAAAGGCGCAACCTTGTTCATTAAGCCACGGGTCGAAACAAGCGTGCGTTAATAATGTTCTTTCTTCATCCCTCCTTACCTTGGTCATAATTATCTTTTGCAAATTTAACAGAACATTTCTGACGTGATATTCAAGCCATTTGAACATTACTTTTCACTATGGATTGAATGCTCTTGTTGTGTTTATCATTTTGAATTTGTATTTTGATTCTTTGTTTCTTTCAAATTCATTTTCGATATTTTGGGTGGTCAGCGGTGTGGTTTATTGTTCTATAGAAATCTTTCCATCTGCAATTGAAGGGCTGGGGGCATAAACTGCCTATGTAGAGTTTTAGGTGTTTTTTTTTGGCATACGTTATTTCTCGAAAACGAAAAAGAAATCGGTGAAAAAAAATACGGGACAATGTTTTCGAATCAAAATGCAGTTCACATGCAAAAGTTTGGACAAATCCAAGCGAACTAAAAAAACGGCGGAAAATTCCACATAGGCAGTTTATGCCCCCAGCCCTTCATGAAGTTAAGCTCATTTGTACGTGTACCGTATTAATATTCATACGTGAATTATGTGAACATTTGTGAAGAGTAAAACTAAAACTAGACATGAAATGATTGACAGGTAGAAAGGATTGTTTGATAGTGTGACGTAGACTATAAATTTGGCGGTTAAAACATCGATTAAGCTCATCGGATACGAAACTTACGTGAGTGCTGGAGCTGTGGATCGCTACTTATTAACTGCATTATCGGTTTGCCTTCCTGCCTGGTGATCGAAAGACTTCATGAAAAGTCCGGAGATCCGCAAGTTTTTAACGCTTCTGAAAGAATCCAGTTAGCGTTTTCTCTGTGCTTACCAAATCACGATGAGATATAAGCTTAAGTTGACATTTCGGGTTTTGGAGTACAGAGTAGAAGCCAGGCGGAAAAAGTCTGAAAACAACTCTCGTCTCAAAAGCGGCGCGTCATTGCTAGTCTTGGTCCATTTCTCAAAGGTTGTGGTGCAAAAAGCTGAGAAAGTGAGAGTGGTTTTTGGACTTTACAGTGAAAAGTGTATGTTTGAAGAGTCTTGTTGTTCGCGCTTGGAGCAGACAATGATCCCAGAATTCATTGCAGTCAAAGAGGGCGCTGTCTGAAGTCAAAACCTCTCGCGGGGGGCGGTGGGTTGGGGCAGATTATTACTTGTTTTCAGTAAAAAGCCTACCTTATAAAATGACTTTGAAAACTGTCTAGCTGCTGCACCAAGGTTTCCATTGTTCATTAATTTTGAAGAGCGCATTTTTTGAAACCACTCATGACATGAAATCCCAGCTTGCTTTTACTGTTAGCCGTGAAATAGTTGGTCGACTTCGGAAACGCTACCGAGAATTCATTCGGCGCGAAGTGAAGTCTGCCCGTTTTCGATGAGTATCTTGAGCACAATCCATGGAAAAGTTGCATTGGCGCGCACGGCAAACATTCAAAGCAATATTAAGCGGTACTCCTGACCTCACGATTCGTCTGTGTGAATCAGATGTACGTAAACAACGGATGATAACGTGAACGATCACCGCAGGTATGAACACAACTTAAGCAGTAGTGAAACCAAAAAAAAAAAAAAACAAAACAAAAACAACAAAACCAAAAAAAAAACGCTTGTACGGGATTCGAACCCACAACCTCTGCGAAACCGGTGAATTTCTGCAACATCCGCGCTTGTTGGTTCGCAATATATCCATGACTGATGAACAAGTGAGAATGAATATTTGGTAAACACGCTGCCGAATTTTAACACATAATCACTTTTGCGTTGATCGCCTCGGTTTTTTGCTTCTATTGAGGCTAATAAACTACAGCAAAAAGTATCATCACGCGAGATAAACATTTGTGCGTGATTACAGCCTTTGTGATGAGACAATCCATCACGTGTGATAAAGGGATTGAATTTCATGCAAATTTTTTGTGTCACGGCTCGCCGTGACACTATTGTCAGGGCAAGACTTTGCCGATTGGTCTTGTTAGCAGCAATCTCGTGTCAAAAGCGATCAAGAGACCGAGCAGCAATCGGAGAAACCGAGTAGCAATCGTAATTTCGGATCGGACTGATGTTCCGTTTTGGAAAGTTCATCGCCTTGTCGGAACATGGTCGGACTTGTGCACTATTGCACGTCGGTATCATGCATTATCGGACGTGCACATTGTCAGTCGCCCGTTTATGCCTCAGGAAAGCCACAATTTTTATCATGTTTTCGTTTCTAACCAGAAGCGTTAATTTGCGCAGTTTTCGAGGATTGTATAATTGTGTCTTACTGAAAGGGTCCCGAAGTTATCAACTTACAACTGCTTGTCTTAACGCGCTTGAGTACAAAATGAAGTCAATGTTATCGTTGTTGCTGTTGCTGTTATGTTTACCAGATGTTACTAAGGAGAATCGTTCGTCTTCTTTAAGCCGATGGGGGAACCAATAAACTTCCTTCAGGAAGAAGAACACATTTCTTTCCAGGGAGGCCTGAAACTCTTTTTTGAGGTTAACGAATTGTTACGACAAATGTGACCCTCCACGGGAAAACAGGTAAAAAGGTGATGACACGGGCACGCTAATTTAACACGCTAAACTAAAGAAAATTTCTTTAACACGCTAGCAGCGAGTCACAATCCACGACTCATTTGTCTCATATCGCATGGAAAAAACAAAGGAGCGTGATCATTCTAACAAAGCAGCGTGTTAGGATTTGGAAAACAAAAATAGCAGGCAAAATAACACACTAAGCAAGCGAAATGACACACTTAGCAAGCAAAATGGCACACCGTGTTGAAATGCACACTATGACTAACACGCTGTTCGAATGTCTACACTTAGCAATGTTAGCTGGAAAACCAGGACTCCGGAATTTCCACGGAATTCCGGCGGAATTCCGGCGGAATTTTCTGGACTGTTTTTTTTTTTTACTCAAAGTGATTGAAGATACTCCGAATGTACGGGGATTGCCGAAGTCATCCGAAGATCCCTGAAGAGCAATTGAACCGCTGAAGAGAGATAGCAGTAGTATAGTGTTTGGCGGTTTCAGCACACTTTTCCATCAAATAATAACAGCACATTTTTCAATCAAATTTTACAGCACATTTTTCAATCTGATGGAAATATATAGTTATTTAATTTTCAGCACATTTTTCAATCTGATGGAAATATATAGTTATTTTTCAGCGCACTTTTCCACATGATGAATTATATAGTTGTTTAATCTGATATTCTTGGAAAACCACCGAGCGTGACATTCTCGGAAAATCAGGAAAGAAAGAGATATCTTCTTCAAATTAATGAATACCAATATATGTTTAAGAAAGAATTGCATAGTGACCATATGCATAACTGTTGATTCCGTCTTTTGATAAATATCTTTTGTCATCGAAGCAGCTGAGTGATACCTTATTGATTTCATAACTGCCAAGTTGATGGTTCTGACTTCTGATTGTTTTCATTTTATGATATATCTGTTTATTATTGAATAGAGTGTCTTTATAATTTTCATGTTTGATTTTATTTTTGATTATATTCTTTTTGATTCCTTTTGCTGTTTTCCCTCCTTTTTGGTTATCTTTAATATAGCTGTACATCTTTGATTTCAATCCAATGAATTCATAAATAGGTACTCCAGCAGCCTCATCTTTGAATTTACCAATTACTTTTTTATTGGTCTTATTGAAATACTGTGAGCTTTCAGGGTAGTCACTATTGTCAAATGTATCTTTATCATTCCAGAAATCCTTATAGACATCTTCAGCTTCAATTTCATATGTCAAACTGTCTGTATCAGTGAAGAGTAACTTGGCCTTATTACCATACTTTTGTTTAATGTAATTATAATGGAAATCATACATTAGTGTCTTACTAAGATCAAGAATACACATTCCTATATATGCCGGCCTGTTCAAAGTCAGTGTTTCTTTGATCTTGTGCACTGCAACCAGATTTTCATTGAATATCTTACTGCTAACATATGTTGGTTTACTGGCTAATTTCAATAGCTTCTTCTCATCTGTCACCAATCTGACATCTACTCTCTTTCTGAGATTCTCCATAGTTTTGCCAAATACACTGTTGTTCATTAACTTGAAAAAGTCTTTCTCAAAGGCATTTTTGGCATTAGTTCTTTTCTGTGTATTGAAGTCAATGTACTGCCTCAGCCAAGGGGATTGATTGAACTCAAGCACCCTATGGATTTTTGTTATTTTCAAACCCAAGTCTGTGTATAATTGGAGGTTCCTGTAATGCAGTACATACTTCTCTTTGCTGCTTAATGTTGGTATCAGTTTATGTACCAAACCAGTTGATATATTGTATTTCTTTGCTATATCCTTGCAATAGTCTGAAAGCATGTCCTCAGTTACTTTCACCTTTTCTGGCCCAAGTGGATAGTCATTGTGAAGATCATGCAACTCTTGGGGGTATTCCAGATCAACTTCCAGAATCAAACCCTTGTTGCTATCTTCTTTATACTTAGTCAGGTTGAGATTATTTATTTTATTCTCAGTTATCCATCTAAATCCACCAGTTGGAAGGTATTGGCTCATTGCCCAACCATATAGATTATTGGCATCAAGATACATAATGTACTTTGAGGGCGTCTTCTCATCATACCCATTCATGTATTTATTATTTGCTTTACCATAACGGTTAGCAATATAGCTGATACCACCTCTCATACCCTTTTCAATGAACTGGAACATATCAATGTTAGTCATCAATTCCAGTTTGATATCAGTCATCTTTAACATTGCATCCCAAGATAACCCAGGAGATGTGAAATAGTCACCTGGGTCCAGTTTGTAGTACTCAAGACATGTTTTTCTGAAGTTTTCAAATACATCAGCCAACAGTAGTACATCTGTTTTAAGGTACAGATCATGATAATCGCCCATGTTTTTCAAAGAGAATGCATTCCAAACAGTCTGAGCATGTGCATAGTCTTCATCTGATATATGCGCATCACTCAATATGCTATAAAATTCATTTTTTGATGGCAGCTTTTGGTTAAATTTATCAAAACTATCCATATAGTCATAAGGATAAACACCTTTCTGTGCCACCAGATTGAGATCATTTCCCTTGAACTCTTGTGAGGTGTATTTTAAGGCTTCTTTTGGTAGATTGCCTACAAGTTTTTCCAAACTAGAGCTCATGAACTGGAAACTATCAAGAAAGGTTAAGTGATTACCAAGCATGAAAGCCATATACTTCTCCATGTTATTTGGTATAGCATTGATTTTCATCTGGCACTTTTCACCTTTCTTATTTGTATAGGTGTTATTCTTGACAATGGCTCCAATCTCCTACATAATAAAATGACTATCATAACCTCTTAGATTGTGAAATATAACAGGTATCTTTATTTCTTCTGGATTGACTCTAAGTTTCAGGTTACATTCTTGATGAGCTGATCCTCTGTATTTACCAGTGATGTGGCAATGATCTCTGACTCTGATATCCTTATCAGTGTAATTTTTATCACAAATGTGACATTCTTCAGCTTTTTGGAATTCTTTTTCATCCTCTGTTGTCATTTTCAGTAGTTTGTTGAATTCCTTTTTCACAACATTCTTGCAATATGCAACTTCCTCCAACATAGCTTCCATGAATTTGTACACAGCATTTTCACCCCTGTATATTGCTGCTGGTTTGCTATACTTGTCATCATAGCAACAAACAACCTTGTAACCATATCCACAATCAGTATGCTTCTGATAGGCTTCAGTGAATGATTTATCATTGTTTGGTTGACAACCATGTATTTTCTCAGTTATAGCCTCAAAGTCAGCATATATCACAAATGGTACCTGCTCTTGTTTATGGTAATTGTTGAATTTCAGTATGTTGTTATCTTTGTTTGGCATCTTTATTGCTTGTGTGCCATTGACTGTCATACAGTTGTCCTTATGATCATTCAGAACCCTTTCAGAGCTGAAACACTGAAGACAATGCATGCAGAAATGTTTTCTATGCTCATGTTTAGTCTGATTGTACATTAACTTGTTGAAATCTTTGATCAACACATAATGCTTGTTTTCATTTTCTGTTATCAGAAGCAGATTTAAGCAGTCTGCATATTTCTCTTTTGAAACATATAGTGGATATGGTTGTTTGTTCTCATAACCAAAAACATTAATGTTGATCTCATTTTGTTTTTCAATCTTATTGTAATGTTTGGTTGCAACTGGAAATTCAATTCCTGAATAATCCAATTTGTCAATATACTGTTTGTCTGATTTTTTGATTCTCTGTGGGTTTCTGTCTTGTGGGTTCAAATGTCTGATATGAGACCATCTGAAGCATTCATTATCCTCATTTTTCATATTGATCAAACCTTTTTTATTTATAAGTTCTGCTGGTAGTTTAATGTATGAAGAACCCCTCATTGGTTGATATTTAACTGTATTCAGATAATGTTTTTCAACAGATTCAATAGTCCAACCTGAACCTTCAGATACCCATTGAGCTATCTTATTCAATATTTCCTGCTTTGATAATTCAAATGATTCTGCAATTTCTTTATTATTAACAATTGTTTGAGCTGCACTGTTGAAATATGTGGTTTTGTGTTCTATTTCTCCATCAGTCATTTTTGTTAATGTTACTTTTAGAGTTTCAACAAATTTCAGTCCTTTCATTTCACTCAACAATTTCTTAATGTGATACTCAAGGGCCTTTCTAGTGTCTTGTAATTGTGCAAGAGGATCTTTGTTATGTTTTATTCCAATTTCATAAGACTCAGTGTAACCTTTTAAAGCTTGGACCATTCGCTCAATCCTTGTCCTCGGTGCAGGTGTTGGTTTCTTCATTTGTTCTATCTCATCCAACCATTCTTTTGGTGGTGCTGGTAATCTTTTTCTTTCGAAGTAATCAACCAATTGTTTGACTGTTGGTCTTGTTGTTCTGGGTGCAGGAATAGGTCTGGTTCTTTGCACTGGAGTTGGTTTGGTATCATCAACTATAATAACTTTTGGTTTCTTCTGTTTCTTCAAAAGCAAATTAATCAATTGAGATTTACTCAGTTTCTTCAAATCTTTCTTATTCATATAATACTATTACATAAGATTTTTTAAATGTTTTCTATATATTTTTTTAAATGGTCCTGATTTGGTGCGTTCAAGTATGGTCAATTCAAGTGATTCATCAAATGAATCCATTGAACTATTTCATGTTTCTTTGGTGCTTTTTTGTTCTCAAGTGTAGGGTTTTACCAGCTAATGAATAATTTTTGTTATTATTGCAAATGTCACAATACCATTCCTTGTTTAACATTAAAGCTGTTTTTTTTCTTTCTCAATTCTTCCTTTGTGAAAGTCTTTGGTCTGCCTCGACCTCTCTTGACATTTTGATTTTCCATATAATATATATACTATATTTTATTTTTAAATAGTTGACAAATATTTTCTGCTCTCTTCCATGTGCTTAGTTATTTCATAAATCAAGTCTTCAAAGCAATTGCTCATTATGTATTTACATTTGTTTTTCTCATACATTTTCTTCATAATGATTTGTTTATTGGTGACTATGAAAATACCTGTTGGGCTTTTAAATTCAAGACATAAAGCATTGTATTTTTCAGTTGGATTCATCAGCATTAAATCACATTGCCCAGCCATATATCCTTTCTTATAACTTCTGATTCTCATGTTTGGGCTTATTTGATTTTCACCTAATCCGGCGATCATTAATGCGTCTTCATATTTTTTTCTGATGAATGACACAACATTGCTATGCAGATCATATTCATTTTTTATTGAAACTATATTATTTTTCATATAATATATATACTGTATTTTATTTTTAATCGATTTTGAATTTGTTTTAAATATAATCAGGAATAATAATATTCTTGGCTATATAATAGCAAATAACAGTATGTACTACTGTATCTCTCGTTATATATATGTTAGATAATTTTCTCTTTATAATATATCTTTTAAATCCTTCATTGGTATCCAACTGTTGAAGTCATCACTATATCCCTTCCACTTCACCAAAGCTTGTTTCTTCTTGTAATCTCTGCGAATGACTTTATCAATACGGAAAACATCCTGTCTGGCTTTTAATAACTCAGGTTCATAAAAACTCCCTTGTATTTCTTCATCGTTGAGATCTTTTAGTTTGTATGTTATTGGATTAGTGTATTGGATCTTATCAACTGTAAACACTTCTTCTGTCCAATTTGGTGTATAGCCCTTGTCAAACACATTCCGTTTATGCTTAGATATTCGGACCTTGTCGCCGACCTTAAATTTTGGTTTAGCTGATAATGGCTCCATATCACCATACAAATTGAAGTGAACAGTTCCTTCATTCCTCTTTTTACTAGCTTCTGTAGGTGTCATCTTTGTGCTTGAATGTTTGGTATTATTATACTGTTTCACTAATTTTGGTAACATGTCTAAATACTGTGTATTACCTTGAACAGTGAACTGCTTCCACATTTTGGATTTAATTGTCCTATTCCATCTTTCAACTACTGATGACTTCTCTTCGTTCTCAGTTGAGTACATCTGTACACTATGTTTCCCTAGCAAGTCCTTCAAGTGTTTGTTGTAAAACTCTTTTCCCTTGTCAACCCATAGATATTGTGGTTTTCTGCCTTCCTTGAATATTGTTTTGAATGCTTCAGTGACAGATTCACCTTTCTTATCCTTCAATGGGACAATCCAACCATATTTGCTGAAGACATCAATAACCATAAGAAGATATCGATAACCTTTATTCCATTTACTGAACTGTTTCATTTCAACTAGATCACTTGCCCATATTCCATCAATTTTATTTACAATCACACGCCGCCGAGTGAAATTGCGTTTTATGGGTGCATGTAATTCATCTGCTAATTTTTCTTGCCAGTTTTCTTCACTCGACGGCTTTTTCCGTTTTTTGAAACACCAAGACCTAATTTCTGTTTTTTGTCAATTACGAATCTGGCTGTTTGGCCCCATTTTGGCATCTCACCATATGGTATTAGATCAAGTGACTCGACCATTGTTCTATCACAATCACCTTTATTTTTTCCCATATCATAACAAATATCATGATAAGCTGCTATTTCATCTACTTTATTGTAAGGAAGGACATTCCATTTTGTAACCTCACCTGTATTTTTATCATATTCCAACTGTTCGTGCAACGGGCTATAAGGTCCCATATATTTATATTTACTTGGAGTCCAACCTGCTTTTGGTTTAGGAAGCTTGCCAATAACCTTATGAATGTCAATACCTTTGCCATAATCTAATCCTTTGATATCTGTTTTGTAACGAATATTTGGTCTCACTTTTGTTGAGAGTTGTTTTAAAGCTTCTGACCCAACTTTTGAAATCGCAGGTTTTGCAAGTGAAAGTCCTTTATCAATCAATTTCTTTTGCAGCTCTGGATTTCTCAATGCTTCTGATGCATAATATCTCCCCATTTCAACACCTTTCTTTGCTAAATAAGGGACACCATGTTCCAAGAATCCTGTTAGTGCCATATCAGCAGCTGAATCCAGTATGCCCGCCCCTTCAGACGGGCTACTTAGTTTCCCTGTTTCCTGACAAATTTAGTCTTTGTTATTCCACACTCAGCACAAGTGCATTTCATCATAGTTCGACCATTTTTCGTCTTCTGATATCTTTCACTTCCTGGGACACATTCAGTGACTTTCTTCTGTTTGATACAATAAGATTTCATATACCAATAGGTTAGATATTTTGGAAGTAATCTATTATAAACCTATGATTGACACTCACATCTGCTGGATTGAATTTGGAATTGTGTATTGTATCCAGAATTGATCTACCTTTTTGTCTCTCTAGAAGATAGTACAAACACCAATATCCACACAAGACTGAATCCCTTTCTTGTATCTCATCACCAGAGTATTTAAGTTGTTTACCGCTTGTAGTCATATACATTTGAACTTCTGTTGGCATCATTAAACCGAAAGAGTCGAAGTATTCACAGTATTTATCATTTTTGAAATTCCTATAACATACCCAATGAGTACCAGGTCCAATTTTGGAATCAAGATTGACTATCCCACATTCATTGTTTTTTATTTGCCTAGGAAGATTGTCTCTTGAAAATACTCCTCTGAAATGTTTTATTCCAAGTTGTTTCACCCAATTGATTAAATCAAAGTTGGATAAGGGTTTATTTACAAAATGGTTCCTAGTATGGGGATTGAATTGAATGGACTGTCTCTGCCCAATAGAAACCCTTTTCCCTTTTTGGTCTTTTTTTTTTTTTTTTTTTCATTCCATAGCCGATTGGGTTATCCCATGTACCAAAAACTGGGCGTGATTGCCATGGAATCATAACATGTTTCCCACCGCTTTTATTTTTATTAACTGCAATGTCATCTGGAACGTGAACTGGTATTGACCGTCTAGAACGGCCGTGTTCAACATGCAAACCCTTTCCAGTCAAGGCTTTCATAAGTAGAGGAATTCCAATACTTGCTAAAAGTGTTCCAAGAAACCCACCAGACTGAGTTTTTGTTGGTTTGATAGCAAGTTGTCCACCAGACTGCATTGCATTTACAAGATCAGCCATTTGTCTCACATTCAATAAATTTCCAAAATTCAACAGTTGTGGCAAGTTTTTATTAGGAATAATGAATCCTACTTTTTGTTTCTTTCCAAATAGTTTATCAATACCAATACCTGCTAATGAAGAAAGAGCACCTGTGGCCAATGCTGGAGCCGCTTTAGCTACTGCCTTACCTGCATATGGTAATAGTCTTGTTCCAAGTGAAAAAAGACTTGACCAAAGAGAACCTCCATGTACAACCGCCTTTCTGATTTGACTTTTTGATATATTGATATCAGAACCTTTTCCCAATCTTTTTGATTTCATCAGTTTGTTGATTTGTCTTTTTGTCAACATAAGTTGATCACCGCCAGATAATTCATTATGAGTTAGCCTCAATGTTACCGCTGAATTTGATTTAATAGCTTTTGCAAGCTTTTCTTTCTGACCTTGTGATAGTGTCACTCCATGAGGATGATAAGTAGTCATATAATATGTTTATACTAAATTGTATTTAATATAAATAATGATTTAATTATTCAATTATTTAATTTAATTATTTAATTATTCAATTTAATTATTTGATTATTTAATTTAATTATTTAATTTAATTAATTTATTTAATTATTTAATTATTCCATTTACATAGATCTCAGAATCAACTTTCCATCAGTCTTTCTCATCTCAACATCCTGTTCATACAGCACAAGTGCATACACACTGTAATCATGATCTGCTGCAGCACTTAAAGTGTATTTGAAAGTCAGTTTGGTCATTCCATCTTTGATATCCTGCTTCTGTTTTGTCAGATCGAAATAAACAAATGGAAAGATTTTTCCAAAGTTGGCTCTTGTCATAAGAGTACTTTCACTAAATTTATTGACTTCATCAGTATATTTGAGAACATCTCTGAACACTCTTGTGGGCTCAGTTGAGGGTTTGTAATGAACCTCTGGATAATCATTTTCATTGCCAACTTCAAGATAACAATCAGTCAAAGTTTTGTCATTACCAACAGCAAAAGTGTTATAGAGAAATTTATTGGCTGTCTGAGATGCATCACTTGCATCATTGATGATGAATACAAAGACATGTCTGGGTTTGTTTATTCCTGTGGAAATACGGAAATTGGCAGTCTGTTGTTTTGTTGAATTGTCTCTCTCAACCATTTCTCTCATGTAAGTCCACTTTCTGTTGTCAAGATACGTGCTCATGTATAAAGACTTTCCCTCAGAATTGAAAACAATACGAGGAACTATAAGCTGGAATTTAGTCAGTATCACACGACATTCATCACTAGCCTGCCAAATAAGATTGTCATCACTCTCAAGTGTCAGGTTCACCTCCACTTTTGAGTTAGGCATGAGTTCTTTCCAAAAGCTCTTGAAAAAACCGTATCTGTTCAATGCTATTTCTGCATTTACTTCACTACCACCATAAAGCAAAGCTTTACGATCTGCGAATCCTTTGTTATAAGCAGCTTCTGCCGCTCTGTTTTCAGCATCTCTGCTAGTGTCAAGATAGAAGAACGTATTGGTTCCCTGACTTACAGCATAACCCTGTGAATACTCAAGCAATGACTTAATATTTGTGGCTTGGTTAGCATCTCGGCATTCATAAACATCGATTCCATTCATTTTTACATTAATGGTGTTAATAAGAGCGTGAACTGAATTAACAATACCATTTGATCTGCAGCAGCAATATTAGCTCCATCTGCAAGCTTATTTTCTTTGAAAACAACATTAAAACGGGCATTATACCAGTCAAATGGTGTTGTCTCTCCACTGTTATCAACAACAAATCGATAACCTGTTTTCCTCTGATGAGCATTATTTTCAATCACAGTATTAAGTGCTGTCTCAAGCTCAAAGACAACATCTTCATATCGTTCGATATATTTTGAGTCGCGATAGTTTGACATATATTATTGTGTTAGATAAAAGTTACTTAATTTTTCGAGGTCTGCCTCTCTTTCTTTTGATCTCACCCCCAGTCTTAATCTCACTCTCAGTTCCACTTTTTCTCTTTTTCTTGCTTAAAAATTCTATTATTTTATCACCACCTTTTTTGCCAGCATGTTCACCAATTGTTGTAGCTGCTTTTTCAGCTGCTTTTTTTACAGCTGTTTTGGCAATGTCAGTAAAGATGTCCTCACCAATTTGCTCATATTTTTCGTACTCAAACCTCTTCATATAATATTAGGTTTTATAATTCTGTCCCTCTCAAGAATAACTCAATATACCAATCTATCCCATTTAAATCAACTGGAGCTCCGGAAGAATCAGTGACATAAAAACGTATTGAGCTGATTGTGTGTGTTGAGATAGGATTCCATGAAAGAAAACGAGGTTTGTAAGTGAAAGGTAAACTTCTGACGAGATCTGTGACTGGAATAACAGCGATTGTATTTGCACTATTGCCATCAACAATGCTATCTATCACATTATCACAATTAATGTAAATTTCATCCACTCCTCTTGTAATGTCAGGTAGATTTGCTCCATATTCTGTTGCTGAAACTAATTTTGAATCGAAACCGATAAGTTTTCTGAAATCAAGATCTCTCAGATCCACTCGATAGTTTTCATCAAGTTCAATCAAAATGCGATATGTTGACAAAATGAAATATATATTGATGCCATACTTGAATTTTGATTTGTCTGTTTCAGATGGATTCAGTACATGGCTATTTTTACTCATATACTCATGAATGTAACTATTGATATCATCGTATGAATACATCCCGTCAACGAATGTTATTGTTTCCCAGTTTGCACGTTTGTCATGGCTATATTTCATTTGATTATTCCCTAGACTCTCTGATGTTGTACCAACTGTATGTCATATTGATAACATTCACAGCCATTTCATATTTCAAATCATTCGTTAATTTGATAGGTGTATTGAATCTTTTTTCGAAATCATGACTCTTACTAACACCAATTTTGTCTCTGTTTTTACTGTTGAATCGTAATGAAATTTCTGTCATATACTTTTACATTAGATATTTCATCATTATTTTATTTAGCTCATCGTTTCCAACAATTCCCAGTCTGCTTAAGGTATGCAATATCTTTACAAACTCATTTCTGACACCAGCACTGTTATTACCTGCAAATAGGGACCCACCAAGTAATTGCAATCGTGAAAGCAAGTCTCCAAGAAATGCATCCTTTGATCCGATTCCACCCCTTCTCATTCCTTGCCCTGTTTTGTATTTGTAAGAAGCCAGTACATCTTCAATCGTTTGTCTGTATTTTTTCAAAGTTTGTATCTCTTTGGCATAAGATTGTTTATCTTCTTGTGTTTTTGCATGTCTTTTTTTAATTCCAATACTTTTAGCGAGATTTCCAGCTTTACTATTTTCTTCAAGAAGTTTTTGTGGGAGGACTTGAGTTAAATCATTTGGTTTCAAAAACTTGTGAATTTTTAATATAATTCTGTCATCTTTATCGAAATAGTTATCGATCGCTAATATGTTGGGTGTTCTATCCTCATCTCTATCATCTTTTGGTGCTTCGATGGCTTTAGGAAGTTCTGTATCCATTGTGATTACTCTGACATTAGATTCCATGACATCGTCAAGTCCTTTTGTTAAAGCCTGTTGATTTTGTTTCAACTGTTCAATGACTTTATCCTGTTTTTTGTCAACACTTTCTTTCACACTCTTCTCGGCATCAATAGAGGGTTTCAGTAATTCTGATGTTGTATCATATACATCCTGTTTTCTGTATTCATAAGTCTTGATAACATCTCGAACTTTTTTGTTTTATTTCCAGCTTCAATTCCACTTTTGAGAAGCCTTTTCATTCGTTCTATATCCATATACAATTGTGTTAGACTAATCTAAACTATTAACATATGGAAATTCCAAATTATGATATCATTCAGAATTCAAATAATTCATTCAGACAGTTGTATCCGTATATGCCAAAAGATACATTCAGAATGTTATTGGCTGGAAATTCTGTATCTGGAAAGACAACCTTGTTCTTGCATCTGATTATGGAACCTTTGGTCTATTATGATCAAATACATCTGTATGCCAAGAACTTGGATCAAGATAAATATCAATATTTACAGCAAGTTATGGATGGAATAAGCAAACAGGTTGGTTACCTCGTTTTAATTTGTAGCCAAGATGAAATTTTACCTGTTGAACAAATTAAAGACACTGATTTACAGCGACTTGTTGTGTTTGATGATTTCGTGACTGATAAAAAACAAGATCAAATCATAAGCTATTTCATTCAGGGCCGCCACAAAAATTGTTCAGTACTGTACCTAACACAGTCATTCTACGGTTGCCCAAAATCTGTTAGACTTAATTGTAGCCATTTCTGTCTTTATGATTTCCCATCCACAAGAGAGAGAAATATTATCTCACAAGAACTTGCAATCGACAAGCAAAAGTATATTGAAGCAACAAAAAACCGTATTCCTTCTGTTATGTTGACAAACCAATGAAAACAGTGAATAGAAATTTTTACGGTGTTATCTAATCTTATATTATATGGGATTATTTAATGATTTACCAACTCCAGACAATATAGGAACTGGTGAAATAGGTCCAAAAGGTGATAGAGGTCCTGGTGGTCCAAAAGGTGATAAAGGTGATAAAGGTGATAGAGGTCCAGCTGGTCCTGCTGGTCCAAAAGGTGATAAAGGTGATAAGGGTTATGGATTCAAATTAACACAAGATGGTAACTATGATCTTGAAAATAAACGCTTGACTAATGTTGGAGAACCAAATTCAAACAAAGATGCTGTTAATATGAGATACCTCAACGATGCTGTTTTATCAATTGAAGGAACACGTGTTAATCCATTTAAATTTCTTCTTGAAGATATATCAAAAACAACTATTCTTAGAAATGCAAATGATCTCAAATTGGAAGATTTTAATAAAAGCCCTTACTTAATAAATAAAAAAGCCTTGTCTTTTGTTATTCCTACTGCTGGCCAGACAACTGTTCTTCGTTTTGATTTGTCACAATTGGAAGTTTCAAGATACACTTTTGCTGTTGAGTTTTATACAAACGGTAATCCAAATAATGCAACAGTTGATGATGATAATTTGTCATCCAATTTAGTTGAAAGAAAAGATTCAATAAAAAGATCCTTTCCAGAGACTCATATTGTAGAGGCTTATCTCAAAAGAATATTCTTCCTTGAAAAAACAAGTTATGGTTCCACATCAATGGAGTTATTGTTGATTTCACCATATTTACAAAATAATAAAAAACATTATCTTATAGTTTATGGTGTTTACGGATTTTCAAATATCATTTTATCACATATTCACGATCCTGTTTTTGAAATTGAAAATGGTAATGTTGCATTCGGTGGTAATGTTGACATGAAATTAAACAAAATCATCAACCTGCAGGATAACCCCTCAAACCCACAAGACGCTGTAAACAAATCTTACGTTGATAATAAAACAGCTGATTTCCTTAGTAAAAACACAGGCGGTGTAATTTTTGCACCTGTTAGCATGAATAGAAACTATGTGAACAATAATTTTTTGAAACTAAATGGAAGCGTTGCGATGACTTCTGATTTGAATCTTGGAGGTAACAAATTGACTAATGTATCAACACCAACTGCAAACAATGATACAGCCACAAAGGGGTATGTTGATACTGAAATTGCTGGCATTGCTGGCATTGATGTTTCTCCATTTCTTAAAAAAGATGGAAGTGTTGTAATGACTGTAAACCTCAATATGGGTGAAAAACTTGTGACCAGATTGGCTTATCCTGTGGACATTCTTGTTGCTACAAATAAATCATATGTTGACTCAGAAATTGATGGCTGTATAAAAAAGGATGGATGCCAACCAGCAGAGGCTGATATAGATATGGCTGGGTATACATTTTTGAATTTGAAAGATGTTGATAATAACACACCTAGAAGCAATGCAGTTAACAAGAAGTATGTTGATGACCTTGTTTTTTCAGCATCTGGGTCCCAACGCAACCCTTTTGCTTTTTTGTTGAAAGACATATCAAAGTCTTCTGCAGTCAGTGGTGTGGAAAACCTTCAAATTGAGAATTTTGACAGATCACCTTATCACATAAACAAGTCGTCATTGTCTTTTTTCATCAAACGAAGTGGTAACTTTACATCTAAAATTCGTTTTGATGTGACATCTTTAAGAAATGGACAGTATACATTTGTTATTGAGTTTTACTCACCATCAGACCCAAGAAGTGCAACAATTAATTTAATCCTTCCAACAATTAACATGCGCGACACTGGACATTCATTTCAGAAGGTTTTTTTCCCAAACTCCATATGTTGATGGTTACATGAAGAACCTTATTACAATTGAAAAAACCAGTGGTGGTCAAGCGGCGAGTGAGGTGGAACTTTCCAGCACAGCTCCTGCGTCTAACACCAAAACACATATCATCGTTTATGGGGCCTATGGCTATCCTACCAATTTGTCTTACTTTGTGCACGACCCAGCGTATGAAATTGAAAACGGCCATGTTGCGTTTGGTAGTAATATTGACATGAAACTAAACAAAATCCTCAACCTGCAGGATAACCCCTCAAACCCACAAGACGCTGTAAACAAAAGTTATGTGGACCAGAGGTTGCAAACCAAACTCGATACGATTGCACAACAAAATCTAAATATGAATAACAATGCCATTACTGACCTTGCTCCGCCCGTCAACGCAGACGATGCGGCTACAAAAGGATATACTGACGAATATTTTCTTCGAAGAGAAGGTACAAATGCAACGTATGGAAACTTGGACGTGGGTGGAAATAGAGTGACGAATTTAGCGGAACCGTCGAATGAAACTGATGCAGTGAACTTCAGAGTTTTAAATCGAGCTGGAATAGTTATGAGAGCAAACACTTTATTATTTAATGGAACAAATGCGATGGCAGCAGACTTAAAACTTGGAGGGCATAAAATCACTAACTTAAAAGAAGGAACAAATAAAACCGATGCCGTAAATTTAGATCAATTAGAAAAAAGTCATATTTCATCTGCTTCTCATCCAAAGAATGCTTTCAAATATTTGATGAATGATATCGATGAAATTAGCACTGAATATGGCTTGACAGTTAATGGATATGTCAATTTACCTCGTTCACCACATTTGATTTCAAAAAAGGTCATTGATGTAGACTTCAATAAAGAAGCTAATCATATTTACAGAGCTAGAATTGGTTTTAATATGTACAAAATAAAAGATGGAAAATACACTTTCATTCTTGAATGGCTATTTCCTGATTATGAAGGAATGAATCTTAGTAGTGTAACATTCAATGCAACTGGTGGAATTACAATTCATAAAACTGTAGGGAGAAAATTTGACAACAGAAATGAAGATCATTCGAGATATTTATTATGGATTGAAAAACCTTCAGTAAGTTCTCTACCTGAATATTTATATTGTACAATACATATTGATGCTAACCCAACTTATCCAAATAAGTACAAAGTTCATTGTGTTGCATATGGTATTGATTTTGAAGCTGTAGACGTTCCATCAAGTGTTTACGACTTCGCAGAAGCTTATAAAATCGTGAATGAAAAAATGCAATTACAAACTGATTTAGATTTGAATGGACATGCTTTGATTAATAATTCAACAAACTTATTTGATGGTGAAAATGGTGAATTAACAATGCTGAATAATATTAATATGAACAGCTATTTAATAAAAGAGGCTAAACTTGGTGGTGATTTAAATCTGAATGGCTATAGAATTCATAACGGTAGTTTAAATCTTTTTCGTTCAAGTGTCACAGGCGTAATTATGGAAACAGCTTTCGATTTAGGTGGATTTGCTCTCTATCAGCCAAAATTAGGAGGTGATCTAAATTTGAATGGGAATGGAATAATCGGTCAAATACAATATTTAAATTGCTTTGTTAAAGCCAAACAAGGACATAATAAGAATTTTTTAAAGCCTGTATTGATAAATGGCTCTGAATTTTTAGTTATTCATAACAATAACTTTCATATTAAGAAAATGTATATCATACAAGGAACAAAACCCGGAATATTATACTTCAAGAAAAAGAATGAAGGTGGTGGGCCTTTGCCATTACCAGCAACTATTTATGAACACAGACAATCTTCTTTAAGTAGAAACATCACAACGGTCAACATCAGCAAATCATTATCGAGAGGCTATTTTATAATTGATTATTCACATCCCAATAGTGGAGCATTTGACATCACATTCACACTTGAAGTAATTATGAATTAATCTAAAATAATATTATATGGGATTATTTAATGATTTACCAACTCCAGACAATATAGGAACTGGTGAAAGAGGTCCAAAAGGTGACAAAGGTGATATTGGTCAAATGGGTCCACAAGGTCCACAAGGTCCACAAGGTCCACAGGGTCCACAAAGTCCACAAGGACCACAAGGTCCAGTTGGTCCACAAGGCCCACAGGGTCCACAAGGTGTTTCAGGTTCTGTTGGTCCAAAAGGTGATAAAGGTGATGGATTTACATTAACACAAGATGGAAACTATGATCTTGGAAACAAGCTTTTGACAAATGTAAAATCTGGCAATGATGACAATCATGTTGTCAAATCACAAGTTTCTGATATTGTCAGAGACAGTTTTTTGGATCTGTGGGTTTCTGAATTTATTAGATTGTACTCAAAATGTGTATATCAGATCGACAGAGCAAACAATAATTTTGTAAACATGAATGCAAACAGAAAAGTTGAAACATTATATGATCTCTCAAATGAAGAAAATAATGCAACTCAATCAACTTTAAACTTAAGACCGACTGTTTGTACCAAGGCTGAGAAACATAATGGACGTTATTTTTTAAAGTTTAATGGATCACAGAGAATGATAAGTCAAATCAATTTAAATAATGATGTTGTTAATATTTACATTGTTTATAAATTAAATTCAAATACAGGTGGAAATCCATGGAAAAATGGTCTTTTTGGTCATGATAATGGAGGTTTTGATAAGTTTGTCAGCTATTACAATGGTTCAAATTTAGTTATAAGTGGTGTTGATCAATCAAATTGTGTATATTTTGGTCCAGAAGCATCAATACAAAGTTTCAGAAAAATAGCAGATTATTCAGTAAATGATTTAGGTCAAATTAATGTTTGGCATTGTTTATCTGTTCATTGGGATAATTTATCTTCTCCAAAAACAAACACAAGTAAAATCTATTGGAACAAAAAACATATTGGAAGTTTTACATCTGCTAATAGAACCGGTAGTCAACAAATGACTTTTGGTGATTTGAATCCAAACTCCATTGCACCTTTAGATGGCTCCATTGCTTTCTTTTGTGTCTATTTGGATATTATAATGGATGAAAAAACAATCTTGGATCATCATCAAATTTTAATGCAACGATATAGTATATGATAAAAGAAGCAATTAAATATATCAAATTCTTTTTTAAAGAAACAAAACAACAACATCATAATATTGATGACTCAATTTTGAAATCAGCTTTGGTTTACCAATATCTGTATCACAAGCATTTCAATACATTTATCCCAATCAACAGTATTTTATATACTCACAAGGATATTGGACTTATTGGGCCTGGTAGTGGATGCTTGACACATTTCTTGGAACATACACTTGGTTGGATTGATACATTACAAACACATGGTATACTTCATGATGCATATGGAAGATTTTATAACAGCTATTCATTAGACCGTGGATATTTTTATGCAATACCTTGTTTATTTACATCAAAGCGAAGAAAAAGATCTCCATTATCTGGCCAAATATCTGGGATTCTTTATTGCATTTTTAATAGAATAATAATATAAAATATATATCTGAAAGAGCGTAAAAGCATATTCAGCTGGAACCATATTTCAGGTGAATTAACAGAAGATCAGGTAAATGAATTAAAAGCCTATTACCACACATATCACAAAAAGTGTTGGGCTCATAAACAGGCTGTTAAACGGTTTAAAAAATGGAAATTACTGGGGAATTCCTTGTCTATCATCTTTGCAACTGGAGGTCTCGCTGCAAGTGTGGCAACAGGTGGTGTTAGTTTGGTAGCCATCAGTACAGCATCACTTTTGATACAAGGGTGGATGAAGCATAAAAACCTAGATTTGAAAATCCAAAATTGCACATATGCTTATCAAAGCTATCAACATCTACTCAATTCAATAAAAGACAAGTTGAGAAGTGGTGATTTTGATCCTTCAAGCATACAAATCTCAATGAAGAATATCGATGATTATGTGACTGACAACAGTCCAATTATTGATAAGTACCTACTGAAATATGATGAAAAATTCACTGCCTGATAATACGAATAATCTTATCAAATCTCAACAATAGAATCTCAACCCAATATCGATCATAAAATCCAAGCGTCTTTTTTGATCTAGTAACTATTATTTTATCAAATGGAAGATCAAGCATTAAAAATATTTGCTTAAGCATAAATTTATTGCTAATCATTCTTTTTCGATTCTTATTTACCAAAGGGAGGATAGTGTCAATCTCTTCGAATATTTTCAATATTTTACCCTTATCTTTTACTGAAATTTGAAATCCATTCTTACGACATATTTTATTAATTACATTTTCAATATGGTACTTCCGATGATACACAGATTTCCGCTTTATTTTATACATATTATCATGAAAGTCAACGTACTCCTTACAATAATCATAACCATGGACTGAACCACAATTCAGACAAACATTTTCACCATCGTCGTTAAAGATTTTCAGATTATCACAGCAAGGTGCTTTCACACTTTTAACAGCTTTGACCAATAGCTGATCACAAAAAGAACATGTCAACTCTCCCATATTCTTTAATTCATTGTGGATTACTGAATTACAACTTATTCTATACTATTATATGAGATATTATTTTTTATGTAACTAACACATGACGTCACGGCACAGCTGTGTCGGCCAGAGATCATGCGACCGTCTCGTGATGACTCATTTCCTGATTTTCCGAGAATGTCACGCTTGGTGGTTTTCCAAGAATATCAGATTAAACAACTATATAATTCATCATGTGGAAAAGTGCGCTGAAAAATAACTATATTTCCATCAGATTGAAAAATGTGCTGAAAATTAAATAACTATGTATATCCATCAGATTGAAAAATGTGCTGAAAATTAAATAACTATATATTTCCATCAGATTGAAAAATGTGCTGTAAAATTTGATTGAAAAAATGTGCTGTTCTTATTTGATGGAAAAGTGTGCTGAAACCGCCAAACACTATACTACTGATAGCGGACATATTCGGACGCTTCCGAAGATTTTCCGAGGATTGCACGAACTCCTAATATACGGCGAAGATCATCCGAGGATAGCTGAAATCAGCTGAAGTTCCCTGAAGGACTACTGGACCGCCGAAGAGGGATGCCAGACATGTCAGACATGCCAGACTTGTGAAGAATACTGGAATTTTTAAAAAGATTTGCATTGTCAAATTGTCAAATTGTCTATTTTCTTATTAATATTTCTATTTCAGTTGCACGGAATTTTTGACAGTGAGTTTCTCTTTAAACTAGTTAGGGGAAAAATAAACAGCAAATCACACGTCGTTCCTTTAACCGAGATCTCCATAGGCATCAAAAGGGTGCAATGAATATACTTTGAGGGGGCACTAAATTAGTATGGAAAGATCACCACCGTCCGACCTTAGAAACCCTTACTTGCACAGAGAAGCCGTTCGGCTGTGTTTTTTCGGTATTTTAAGTAACACCCATGTTCGATTTGTCACGTGACCAGAAAACTAAAACTCAAAACACCTAAACGGCGTACCATTCTAGATATTATACGAAGGAATGTAAAGAATGCTGTAATATCTCCGATTCCCGAAAAAGGAACTTCTCTTTATCTTCTTCGAGTTTTAGTGGTTTTCTGTCAAATGCGTGGTTGGGGACTAGGGCTGGTTGCGCACGCGCTACAGCAATTTTTAAAATTGATATATTTTACTAAGGTAGGTACACAAAACGCCATAAAACAGTGTTAAAAAAAAACAACCGTGAAAATGCCTTGACGACACAACGCTGTATCTGTAATTAAGTCGGTCCACCCCTCAAAACCATAATTTACTCAATTACGATGCCGGGAAAACACTGCTTAATGAAAGCTATAAGTTCTGCCGTCAGAGTCAGGCCTCCCTCAGTCCTCCTCAGCAGACCTTGCAAGTAGCCTGCATGAAACCACGGGCGCCTTTTGCGTAGACATGCCATGTTCAGATGGTAGTACTTTCTTTGCTCTCTTCCCAATTTCCAACACTTGGCGCCATCTAAGTACACATTTGGATACCAGTCCACCTCTGAGCGTCCAACGACTGCCACACTGTCAATACATTGGGAGGTCTTTTGAAAATTTCCTTCACATCCGTTACATTTTGAAATGTTTCCCTTTAGCTTCATTAAAAAGAAAGGACTGGAAGATTCGGGAATGGTAGGTTTTGGCGGTAAAGGAAAACCTAGGGGTACGGACGGTTGGAGTGGACGCATACCGCTTAATGACTGCTGCTGCGTAGAAGGGATTGCCGGTGGCAGTCTTTGGGTAAACATGGATGTAAATGACTGGTGAAATGGCCCTGGGTATCTAAAGGGATGATGTTGACAAGCCCCTCCCATTGTTGTTGCCACGTGAGATACTTCGGTGGTCAGGGGAAAAGCCTGATGCTGTGGCTGTAGTTCTGTGCCCTGGTACAATAATGGGTGAGATGATGCTTGATATGACTGGGAATCAGGATCATTTGATAATGATTGTGTTCGAGGTCTGCGTGACGAAAATGTAGCAAAATTAGACGTGTTCCAGGAATTGCTTGGGTTGGCTAGAGCCGGAGTTGAGGGTAATGATGTTGAATCAAACGACTGTTGGGTAGCTGTTATGGAAACTGGTGCCCCTGAAGTCGCACTTGAACTTTTTCTTGTAATCGATTCAATACCAAGGAACGAGGAGGGCATAGGTAGAACGAAGTCCAACTTTTCTTTAGGTTTTCTTTGCCTCTTTGGGCCTTGCTTTCGTCCAGATGCTCTAGTGTCGACGTTAATAGTCGCCACTGATGAAAGTCCGCCCTTGATATTCTGCCCCTTGTACCATGTCACGAATTTATCCAGAGCACCTTCTTTTTCGGTAACAGCAACAGTGTGCGAACATATTTGTTTAGGTTTGAAATTCCTGCACGTACATGTCGCTTTGAAGTTTGCATAAAACTGAACACAGTGCGGAACATTCCCTGATTCGGACATTACAGAAAATGTCTTTATTTTTACTTCCTTTGATGGTGCTGGGAGAACGGCGTTTGGTTGGGAAAGTAGTCTAGCTGATTTCTTCCAGATCCACTCAGCGATATGGAGATCTAGACTTCCCATGACGCAAGTATGAGGAAGTGATAATTGAAAGGATGTTTCTGCTCCAAAGAAAAGTTGATTTTTCGTTGAAAAGAGGTTGGCTCGTTTGGAATTACCAGCGTAGATATCGTCAATGGATAGATCATACATCTTCTGGACGTAATCCTTTCTTTGGCGTTCGTTCATCGACCACCACTCATCCGCCGATAATTGAAATATTTTATTTATTTATTTATTTATTTTATTTGCCAAACCATAAACAGCATTATTATAAGGAAACAAAAAAAGATAGAATGGATTTAAGTTACAATGGCGAGGAGACCTAAAGGAAACTATGAAGCTTATGTTAATTTGGCCTCCTCAGTATTATTTTACAAGATGAAATTTTGAAAAAAGAACATGACGACGGATACAATTACAATAGGTTACAAGCTGCAAATAAAGTTAATACTTAATCACATTATATCTAAAACTACTAATAATTATTACAAATAAACGCCTTAAGTGCTTTCTTAAAGGAGACAAGAGAGGACGAGTTAACGATCTCAGAATTTAAGGAGTTATAAAATTTAGGTCCTTGGTAAAAAACGGAAAATTGTTTGATATTAGTCCGACAAAAAGGCAAACGATATGAATGAGAGTTTCTTGTATGATACGAATGAATTTGGCTCTGTAAGGTAAATTTACAATCGAATTTTAAAGGAAGAGTACGGTTTTGAAAGGAGTACATGAATAAACCTAGTTGTAATAGGTGTATGTCATCAAATTTTAAAATACCAAGATTTTTAAAGATTGGATCAGTATGTGCATAGAAATTGGTTTTTGCTATAGTTCTCACCACTCGTTTCTGTAGAATTACAAGACGAACAAGGTTAGTTCTGTAAGTAGAAGCCCAAACTAAGTTGCAGTAAAAAAGGTATGGATAGACTAATGAAAAATATAATGTTCGTAAAGATTTTGTCGACAGGTAGAAACTAGATTTGCGAATTATTCCAATAGACTTAGAGACTTTGTTGGCCACATGTGAGATTTCGGACTTCCAATTTAAATTTTCATCTAGGATTACTCCCAAGAAGACTGTTTCTTTTACCTGATCAAGTTTATGGTCATTTATTAAAAGCTGAATATCATGACTTGTACGTTTTTGACTTGGTTTAAATACCATAAATTTAGTTTTTTAGGTTTAATGAGGGCTTGTTAACTCTAAACCAAATTGACAACTTATTTAGCTCAGTATTCAGAATGTTAGCCAAGCAATCTGCATCCTTATTCGACAAAAAAACGTTGGTATCATCAGCAAATAAGATCAATTGTAATAATGTAAGATGCATTGTTTATATCGTTGATGTAAAGCAGAAAACATAATGGTCCTAAAATAGAACCTCGTGGAACACCACACGAAATATTGGTACGTGAAGAAACATGACCGTTACATTCAACAAATTGAAGTCTGTGAATGATATATGAAATGAATCATATATGAACTGCGGAAATGAAATCAAATGAAGAATGATCCTCGCAGTTGTGAACGCAATTTATACAATTGCGAAAAGAAGCCTGAAAAAAAAGTCCTGAATTTTTTTCAGGCTTCTTTTCGCAATTGTATAAATTGCGTTCACAACTGCGAGGATCATTCTTCATTTGAAATTGAGGTCTGTTAGAAAAATAGCTCTTTATCCATTTCAGGGCCAAGCCACGTATGCCGTAGTGTTTAAGTTTATCGAATAAGATAGAATGATTAACTGTATCAAAAGCTTTAGAGAGATCTAAAAAGACGCCAACGCACGCAGTTGATATCTTTCAGAGGCTCCAAATAGGGCTAAAATGACCTCTGCCTCTTGGTCGTCCTCAATCATTTCTTTAACTGCTTTTGTAAATGCCGTTTCACCCATCTCTTTCCCATGTGTCTTATGTCTAAGTCTGCCATTCGTGTTTTCACTGTCATTTGTGTAAAATTTATCTGGAGGAGAACCAAGGCCCGCCTTTGTTCGCACGTCTGCGGTCATACAATTCTTCATCATGGAGGCCCTTTCCATCATCCAGTCGTGGAACTTAGACTTTCCGTCTCCCCTGCCTTCCCTTTCTGCCCAAGGCTGTTTCAGTGAGAGAAGAATTGCATCAAAGTCATCTCGGGTAGTCGCATCTAGTAAACCTGGTTGGTAGGTCCGTCCTTCTTGTTTCCCGAATATTTCAGACAAGTATTGTCTAAAGTCTGATACCTGTAATTGGCTTAACTTCGACCTCACATTGCCTTCGAAGTGACGGAAGCAGCGGAGATGTACTGCTTTTGTAAAGCAGGTGGACAGTGCCTCGCTAAGACTGTGCTCGCCATCCGTTCCAAAAGCTACTAGATCTTCCAGTGTCGGTACAATGCTCTTCAGTTTGTTAAAACACTGTAAGTAAGTTTGCTTTGCTTTTGTGTGGTGGATAAAAATAGGTCCTATGAATATGGGACACTTGCCAGTCTTGACAGATTTTAAAAGAATGTTTCTGTACGAGGTTGGTGTTACACTAAAATTTCCAAAATTAAAAGTTGGATCGATTGACAAGTGGCTGAAATCCAGATCTTGTGTGCAGAATCGTGATAAGTCGGCAAGTTGATTATCGGTCGCTAACAAAATGAGAGGCTCCCCAGACAATTCCTGCATTCGTACAAAGTCCTTTCCTTCGGTATGAGCGAACCAGTTAAGACTTGTCATCTCATCTGTTTCTCTAGATCTGCGTTCTGCTCAAGACAACCCCACACGCGCCCGCTTCATGTCATATGCCTGAGTCCTCCCACGGGGCATTTCAGCTTCGAACATACAGAAAGCGGGCCTTCCAGTTCCCGCCTTGTTTTCGCTACCGCTTCGCTAACAGGGTAATGCGCAAGATTGTCTTGGAGTTTGCGCCTAACAGAAGGTTTCGTTCTTGTGTAAACCTTCTTCCTTTTGATATTCCCGTGAACAGTTCGGACAAGGTCGTGTTCCCTCCCTGTAAAAGTGTACTGTGGTAACGCAACATTATTAACGATATCACCATTAATATCATTTAGGTAAGAAATTGTCTGACGAAAGTCACCTTGCTTTCTGTATTCTCTCTTGAAATGGTTAAACGAGAGTCTCCCTTCTTTTTCCATTTTCCTTCTAAAGGATTAGTATAAGTATGCCTCACTTGTCCGTTATTCACATACCGACCGTTTCCGTCCGCTAGCAAATCATCGAGGGGTATAACTCGAACGTCGATCAAGAAATGAAAACCTAAAGCTTGTGGGATGTGGCTGGACTGACAAGGATACTTCACAAATTAATGTGATCAAGTAAGCTGAAGCCACTCAAAAGGCACTAAGGCCATAAGGTAGCGGGCATTACCCCTTAAATCTACCAAAGCAAAGATTGAGCCCAAGCATTAGCAGCCATGGACAGCTGTTTCGGCCTTGTTAGGCCTCATCAGCATGGCATAGCTAATGCTCAGGCTCAAATACCCACATATCAATATAACAAGCAATGAAAACGTAAAGCTTGTGGGACGTGGCTGGAGTGACAAGGATACTTCACAAATTAATGTGATCAAGTCAGCTGAAGCCACTCAAAAGGCACTAAGGCCATAAGGTAGCGGGCATTACCCCTTAAATCTACCAAAGCAAAGATTGAGCCCAAGCATTAGCAGCCATGGACAGCTGTTTCGGCCTTTTTAGGCCTCATCAGCATGGCATAGCTAATGCTCAGGCTCAAGTACCCACATATCAATATAATAAGCAATGAAAACGTAAAGCTTGTGGGATGTGGCTGGAGTGACAAGGATACTTCACAAATTAATGTGATCATGTAAGCTGAAGCCACTCAAAAGGCAATAAGGCCATAAGGTAGCGGGCATTACCCCTTCAATCTACCAAAGCAAAGATTGAGCCCAAGCATTAGCAGCCATGGACAGCTGTTTCGGCCTACTTAGGCCTCATCAGCATGGCATAGCTAATGCTCAGGCTCAAGTACCCACATATCAATATAACAAGCAATGAAAACGTAAAGCTTGTGGGATGTGGCTGGAGTGACAAGAAGACTTCACAAATTAATGTGATCAAGTAAACTGAAGCCACTCAAAAGGCACTAAGGCCATAAGGTAGCAGGCATTACTTCTTAAATCAACCAAAGCAAAGATTGAGCCCAAGCATTAGCAGCCATGGACAGCTGTATCGGCCTTGTTAGGCCTCATCAGCATGGCATAGCTAATACTCAGGCTCAAGTACCCCCATATCAATATAACAAGCAATGAAAACGTAAAGCTTGTGGGATGTGGCTGGAGTGACAAGGATACTTCACAAATTAATGTGATCAAGTAAGCTGAAGCCACTCGAAAGGCACTAAGGCCATAAGGTAGCGGGCATTACCCCTTAAATCTACCAAAGCAAAGATTGAGCCCAAGCATTAGCAGCCATGGACAGCTGTTTCGGCCTTGTTAGGCCTCATCAGCATTGCATAGCTAATGCTCAGGCTCAAGAACCCAGATATCAATATAACAAGCAATGAAAACGTAAAGCTTGTGGGATGTGGCTGGAGTGACAAGGATACTTCAGAACTTAATGTGATCAAGTAAGCTGAAGCCACTCAAAAGGCTTTAAGGCCATAAGGTAGCGGGCATTACCCCTTAAATCTACCAAAGCAAAGATTGAGCCCAAGCATTAGCAGCCATGGACAGCTGTTTCGGCCTTCTTAGGCCTCATCAGCATGGCATAGCTAATGCTCAGGCTCAAGTACCCACATATCAATATAACAAGCAATGAAAACGTAAAGCTTGTGGGATGTGGCTGGAGTGACGAGGATACTTCACAAATTAATGTGATCAAGTAAGCTGAAGCCACTCAAAGGGCACTAAGGCCATAAGGTAGCGGGCATTACCCCTTAAATCTACCAAAGCAAAGAATGAGCCCAAGCATTAGCAGCCATGGACAGCTGTTTCGGCCTTGTTAGGCCTCATTAGCATGGCATAGCTAATGCTCAGGCTCAAGTACCCACATATCAATATAACAAGCAATGAAAACGTAAAGCTTGTGGGATGTGGCTGGAGTGACAAGGATACTTCACAAATTAATGTGTTTAAGTAAGCTAAAGCCACAAAAAACGCACTAAGGCCATAAGGTAGCGGGCATTACCCCTTAAATCTACCAAAGCAAAGATTGAGCCCAAGCATTAGCAGCCATGCACAGCTCTTTCGGCCTTGTTAGGCCTCATCAGCATGGCATAGCTAATGCTCAGGCTCAAGTACCCACATATCAATATAACAAGCAATGAAAACGTAAAGCTTGTGGGATGTGGCTGGAGTGACAAGGATACTTCACAAATTAATGTGATCAAGTAAGCTAAAGCCACTCAAAAGGCACTAAGGCCATAAGGTAGCGGGCATTACCCCTTAAATCTACCAAAGCAAAGATTGAGCCCAAGCATTAGCAGCCATGGACAGCTGTTTCGGCCTCGTTAGGCCTCATCAGCATCGCATAGCTAATGCTCAGGCTCAAGTACCCACATATCAATATAACAAGCAATGAAAACGTAAAGCTTGTGGGATGTGGCTGGAGTGACAAGGATACTTCACAATTTAATGCGATCAAGTGAGCTGAAGTCACTCAAAAAACACTAAGGCCATAAGGTAGCGGGCATTACCCCTTAAATCTACCAAAGCAAAGATTGAGCCCAAGCATTAGCAGCCATGGACAGCTGTTTCGGCCTTGTTAGGCCTCATCAGCATGGAATAGCTAATGCTCAGGCTCAAGTACCCACATATCAATATAACAAGCAATGAAAACGTAAAGCTTGTGGGATGTGGCTGGAGTGACAAGGATACTTCACAATTTAATGCGATCAAGTGAGCTGAAGTCACTCAAAAAACACTAAGGCCATAAGGTAGCGGGCATTACCCCTTAAATCTACCAAAGCAAAGATTGAGCCCAAGCATTAGCAGCCATGGACAGCTGTTTTTGCCCATTTAGGCGTCATCAGCATGGCATAGCTAATGCTGGGGCACAAGTACCCACATATCAATATAACAAGCAATGAAAACGTAAAGCTTGTGGGATGTGGCTGGAGTGACAAGGATACTTCACAAATAATTGTGATCAAGTAAGCTGAAGCCACTCAAAAGGCACTAAGGCCATAAGGTAGCGGGCATTACCCCTTAAATCTACCAAAGCAAAGAATGAGCCCAAGCATTAGCAGCCATGGACAGCTGTTTCGGCCTTGTTAGCCCTCATCAGCATTGCATAGCTAATGCTCAGGCTCAAGTACCCACATATCAATATAACAAGCAATGAAAACGTAAAGCTTGTGCGATGTGGCTGGAGTGACAAGGATACTTCACAAATTAATGTGTTTAAGTAAGCTAAAGCCACAAAAAACGCACTAAGGCCATAAGGTAGCGGGCATTACCCCTTAAATCTACCAAAGCAAAGATTGAGCCCAAGCATTAGCAGCCATGCACAGCTCTTTCGGCCTTGTTAGGCCTCATCAGCATGGCATAGCTAATGCTCAGGCTCAAGTACCCACATATCAATATAACAAGCAATGAAAACGTAAAGCTTGTGGGATGTGGCTGGAGTGACAAGGATACTTCACAAATTAATGTGATCAAGTGAGCTGAAGTCACTCAAAAAACACTAAGGCCATAAGGTAGCGGGCATTACCCCTTAAATCTACCAAAGCAAAGATTAAGCCCAAGCATTAGCAGCCATGGACAGCTGTTTTTGCCCATTTAGGCGTCATCAGTATGGCATAGCTAATGCTCAGGCTCAAGTACCCACATATCAATATAACAAGCAATGAAAACGTAAAGCGTGTGGGTTGTGGCTGGAGTGACAAGGATACTTCACATATTTATGTGATCAAGTAAGCTGAAGCCACTCAAAAGGCACTAAGGCCATAAGGTACCGGGCATTACCCCTTAAATCTACCAAAGCAAAGATTGAGCCCAAGCATTAGCAGCCATGGACAGCTGTTTCGGCCTTGTTAGGCCTCATCAGCATTGCATAGCTAATGCTGGGGCTCAAGTACCCACATATCAATATAACAAGCAATGAAAACGTAAAGCTTGTGGGATGTGGCTGGAGTGACAAGGATACTTCACATATTTATGTGATCAAGTGAGCTGAAGCCACTCAAAAGGCACTAAGGCCATAAGGTACCGGGCATTACCCCTTAAATCTACCAATGCAAAGATTGAGCCCAAGCATTAGCAGCCATGGGCAGCTGTTTCGGCCTTGTTAGTCCTTTACAGCATGGCACAGCTAATGCTCAGGCTCAAATACCCACATATCAATATAACAAGCAATGAAAACGTAAAGCTTGTGGGATGTGGCTGGAGTGACAAGGATACTTCACAAATAATTGTGATCAAGTAAGCTGAAGCCACTCAAAAGGCACTAAGGCCATAAGGTAGCGGGCATTACCCCTTAAATCTACCAAAGCAAAGATTGAGCCCAAGCATTAGCAGCCATGGACAGCTGTTTCGGCCTTGTTAGCCCTCATCAGCATTGCATAGCTAATGCTCAGGCTCAAGTACCCACATATTAATATAACAAGCAATGAAAACGTAAAGCTTGTGGGATGTGGCTGGAGTGACAAGGATACTTCACATATTTATGTGATCAAGTAAGCTGAAGCCACTCAAAAGGCACTAAGGCCATAAGGTAGCGGGCATTACCCCTTAAATCTACCAAAGCAAAGATTGAGCCCAAGCATTAGCAGCCATGGACAGCTGTTTCGTCCTTGTTAGTCCTCTACAGCATGGCAGAGCTAATGCTCAGGCTCAAGTACCCACATATCAATATAACAAGCAATGAAAACGTAAAGCTTGTGGGATGTGGCTGGAGTGACAAGGATACTTCACAAATTAATGTGATCAAGTAAGCTGAAGCCACTCATAAGGCACTAAGGCCATAAGGTAGCGGGCATTACCCCTTAAATCTACCAAAGCACAGATTGAGCCCAAGCATTAGCAGCCATGGACAGCTGTTTCGGCCTTGTTAGGCCTCATCAGCATGGAATAGCTAATGCTCAGGCTCAAGTACCCACATATCAATATAACAAGCAATGAAAACGTAAAGCTTGTGGGATGTGGCTTGAGTGACAAGGATACTTCACAAATTAATGTGATTAAGTAAGCTGAAGTCACTCAAAAGGCACTAAGGCCATAAGGTAACGGGCATTACTCCTTAAATCTACCAAAGCAAAGATTGAGCACAAGCATTAGCAGCCATGGACAGCTGTTTCGGCCTTGTTAGGCCTCATCAGCATCGCATAGCTAATGCTCAGGCTCAAGTACCCACATATCAATATAACAAGCAATGAAAACGTAAAGCTTGTGGGATGTGGCTGGAGTGACAAGGATACTTCACAAATTAATGTGATCAAGTAAGCAAGGCCGAAACAGCTGTTCATGGCTGCTAATGCTTGGGCTTAATCTTTGCTTTGGTAGATTTAAGGGGTAATGCCCGCTACCTTATGGCCTTACTGCCTTTTGAGTGGCTTCAGCTTACTTGATCACATTAATTTGTGAAGTATCCTTGTCACTCCAGCCACATCCCACAAGCTTTACGTTTTCATTGCTTGTTTTATTGATATGTGGGTACTTGAGCCTGAGCATTAGCTATGGCATGCTGATGAGGCCTAACAAGGCCGAAACAGCTGTCCATGGCTGCTAATGCTTGGGCTCAATCTTTGCTTTGGTAGATTTAAGGAGTAATGCCCGTTACCTTATGGCCTTAGTGCCTTTTGAGTGGCTTCAGCTTACTTGATCACATTAATTTGAGAAGTATCCTCGTCAATTAAGAAAGCTGAGTTATACTTCACTTTCATAGGTTGACGGGTACACTTAACCTCGTATGGCTGATCTTTGGAGACGATGTCCAAGATTTTGCGGGCTTTAAAGCTCTTTCCATTTCTTGGTTGAGTAGGTAAGAGCGGTGTTTCTTTGTTTCCATCGTGAAACTGTGGTGTTCCATCTATTTCTTCCAAAGAACTGTCAGCCTCGGAAGATGAGGGAGACGCATCGCTGGAGTGTGACCGCTTCAATTGCGGGATCTGTAATTTCGATGTAACTTTAAAATCCCGCCTTACGCCAATTTGGGATTTTAATATTGTTGGCCCACACCCTTCTTATCCAACACCTCTCTTTTTCTCCGGAGAATCACTGATAACTATGGGGTTGTCGTTGTCCCCAAGAGTACTGAGTTCTTCTACAGCTTCTTTTTTCGCCGCTGCAATGTTAAAAAGGAGTATAGAAACAAAAATTACGTCTGTTTCAATGTTTAGCTCCCACAGGGTGTCGTTCGGGAGTTGGCATTTTAGGAGGAGAATAACAAACTGAACCCACAATTATTCAGTGGCTGGCATGTGTGTTTACATCTGACAAAACGGGGAAACAACCGAATGAAATACGTAATTGTGAAACTTTGGCTACGTTTGATGAACTTATTTCTACCTATAGACCAAATAGCATATAGTAATCTTTATCCTAGGGTTATATTTAATTGAATGAATACTCTTTAATCATGGTTGTTACTATATTTAGTTCATTTTAATTATATTTAGGGTTGTATTAAATGCACGAATAGGTTTAATCACGGTTGTTAGTATATTTAGGATATTTTTAATTTTTATACTTAGCTCACGCCCCTACTGGAAACCAGTTATTTGTTTTTTACATTGTTGAATAGGCTAGCGTGTTAAAATAAAGTTGATCTTATCTTATCTTGATCTTAAGGTGGAGGCACTTCAACACTCTATTCGAGAGTCAGCTATCCCCCGGGAAGGGGGGTTACTTGGGTAAATTTTTGCTGGGTAAGTGCCGCTGGCCTCTCAGAACCGCTACCCCATTATATAGACCCCATCTTAGTCACTTTTGTTGGGAAACACAACACCTTACGTAACGCAACACAATGTGCCTTAACCTAAACTTATACGTGAAGATGACAGAAACTTTGATCGTGTGTATTTCATTAGCCTGTTCCAGGCGTTGAGATAGTAAACGGAGCGCGATAGTACGGACAGAGAGAGGCGAACATCAAGCAGCGAAAAATGTAGGGGGGTCCTGTCCCAAGGCCCCCTCCATTTTTCGCCGCTTTCGCCTCTCTCTGCCGGAACAATCGCGCTCCGTTTACTATCCTGGAACAGACTAGTAGTTCATTTTTTAAGGAGATAAAGAATGTATCCGGCAATGACAGGTTAATTGCTTTCAGTAAATTACCTTTGAATTTAATGTGCGTGATGTGCTTTTCGGAGATAAGAATATGAGTTATCCGGAATATGACATGTACTTATCATATGCGAACAACAGATGCCTTATAACTTTGAATGCCGAAACAGTGTGGGAAAAGGCAGAGTTGAGATTAGATCGAATGAATGTATGGAGTGAGAGAACGTGGATCATTTAATTTTCAGTCCAAGTTTCGAGTGTTCAATTGAGTGTGGATATTCCCTAACAACTTTTGGGCAAATGTAATTTTCGTGATCCCAACTTCGTCACTTTCTGTTTATGCATCACCTTGTAAAGCCTTTTAAGTACCTTATTCGTACTAATTTTCGCGGGCACTTAATTTCGCGAATTTGGAACACAAATATTTCGCGAGCATTAATTTTCGCGATTTTGCAAAAAATGATAAATTTAAGGCATTTAATTTTGCGAAAATTAACAAAAGACAGACTTATAAAACCGTTTTTTATTGAATGATCACTTAAATAACGATTGATTTACAATCATGATTAAAAAGGGGGGGTTAGATAGGCCTGCGCGACTCCCACTTGCGTGGTTTTAGCCTCGAAGCTATATTTTTGCTCTAACGAGTATGTCTTTCAGGGAACGCCCTCTCTTATAAGTGGCGGTTCCTTAAATATTTCTCTGAGCGTCGGTTGTTTCTCAATAAAATGCCATTTGCTTATGAGGATTTCTTTTAAGTTTGGCACTGATGGGTGATATTGCGTTACAAACGGCAAGATTCGTTTATTTCTTTCTCTTTTTGTCGGAGGGCGTGTTTCCTGTTTTGAAACTTTACTTCTGAGAGGTTTCTTTGGATAAAGGCTTTAGGGTAACCTCTATCAACAAGGTGTGTTTTGAAATTTTCTACTTTCTCTTCAAATATTGTTTTAGAAGAGTTTGTCCTCAGAAGTCTTGAAGCCTCTCCTTTCACAAATCCCCTCCTAACACCGGGTGGGTGACAGGATGAGAAATGTGTATATTGAAATGTCTCGGTAGGCTTGAAATGGGTTCGCACATCAAGAACTGATGTTGTTTCGAATCTTGCGCCTTACAGCGCACAGAAGATCACCGCTTGTACAAGGAGGACTTGAAATTCCAGTTAGAGTTGTGGTTGAAATCGAAGCCACAGCAAAGAACAGATTGATAATTGACAAATACAAAGAGCTTGTGTTGACTAATTATAAAGAGCCTGACCTAAATGGACATTTTGATGACTGCACGAATGATGTTTTAAAAGAGCTACATGTACAAGAAGAAGAAATGAGTGATTCGGATGAAGAAAGTGCTGAAGTAGAAGATAATTAGACTGATGACAATTACCATGTAGCTATAAACGCAGTAATCATTGATTAAAACAATTATAGACGTGTATTAAATTTCGCGTGTTTAATTTTCACGTATCCTAATTTTAGCGAGTCTTTAATTTCGCGATTTTTTACAAATGGCGAAAATCGCGAAATTAAAGCCTCGCGAATAAGGTAGGTGAATGTGGAACACTTTACTTTTCACCGACAGAACAAACATTCTGGTACATTTTTTCCACAGAATCTCGAAAATGTGCGGCCTCATTCTAGTAACTCTATTTTTAAAATGCAACACCATTATAGTCAATCCAGTCGTGAAAATGCGACCCCATCCAGGGGCATATCCCCATTAGCCTATTACTAGGAAGCGCCCCCCTCGCCCCCTCCGGGCAGCTATCAGAAAAATCATACCTGCTGCAGATTTTCTTTTCTTTTGCCTGCGGAAGCGATTGCGTACTGGCTCATTCACCTCGAAAACAAAAGGGCTGAAATTATAACAAAATGTATCGACAGTGAGTCTTATGAAGTGTAAATGATAAGTTCGAAAATGTTAAAGCGTGTGACACATTTACTCACGGAAATTAGACTGTCTCTGGTGAAAAATGAATGGACGTAAAACTAACTATAAAGCGAAAGGCAAAGCAAGCGCGAAGCTTACCAGCACAGTTAAAACTCAACCGCTCTACCCTACCCCCCATCACGCTATCGTCCGGTTAATCTACCGCCGTTTTTCCTTGGAAGGTGTGTGTAAAGCCACTCTTATCTCTGTTTTCTCTATCTACCCAAAATTGCACAAAACGCGGCTATCTCTAAAAACACGTCTACCATTGCAGTTTCTCACGACATAGAAGCACGTTTTGGGGGAGCAGTTTCACTGATTTGGTATAAACTACTCTTGGTCAAATACGATTCTTTACATTGAAGAAACGATAAAAAAAAAACGTGTCACCATTCAAATAAAGGCTACTGAGCACCTCGGGGGAATAGAATGTCATTTGAATTCCCTTGACTCGTTGGAGAAATCTTAATGTGTGACATACAGTCGAAGCTGCATTAACGAACAATTCCAAAAAAAAAGTCGGAATTACATTCAATTATGCCCCTTATTGAAAACTTTCGGCACTTGGTTATGCTATATTCATAACATATGCGCTGTCACCTTACCTTCTCTCCAGGTCGGCGTCACTGTCCGAGGAAGAAGATGATTTTCCTGAAGAATTTGAAAGGAGATTACAATACATCTACCGGGAACTAGAGCGGAGAATCTCTTGTGAAAATAGCACCTTTCCTATAGTACATACCTGATACAACATTTGCGTACGTTCTTCTCCAGTCCATCTTGCAGAACAAATTATGGTGTCAGCTAAAAATTTTGGACTCTCTCTTGTTCGACCGTGCGTTGCTATTGCGACACAGTAATTGTACTAGAGATAAGGGGCCGACCATTTAACTCTTGAGGGTGGGATGGGTGATTTTGAAAACAAAAATTCCTGCAAGCTCTTGTCGGAAGAAAAAAAATTGTATGCAGCACAAATGTAATAGAAAAAAAAATACAGCACGAAGGGAAAAAAGATCCTGCCCACTAGGTTGCTAGAAAAAAAATCTTGCTGACCAGAAATCACCCACTCCCCCTCTCAAGAGTTAAATGGTCGGCCCCTAACATGATTGATTTAGACAGGTGTACTGCACACTACAGTCGTGATTCACGACGTGTCGGACGAACAGGAACCTTTTGTCGCCTCGTTTTCATTCCAAGTTTTAATTTTGGACAGTCATTTCTACTTAGGGTTCACCTTGGCAGCAAGGGATTATTGACTTAGGTGAACTTTAGCCGCTCTTGACCGCTATTGAGAAAAAGTTAGAGAAAAAACTACACTTCGCAACCGACCATGTGCGGCATCCCTCTTCGGCAGACTTCGACAATCGTCGGATGATCTTCGGATTATATTCGGCATATCTTCACTGGCTGATCAATTTTGAGTAAAACAATCAGACTTCTCAAAATTCGGGATTCCGGGTTCTAGTTATGGAGATCTCAGTTAAAGGGCCGGTCTTCATGTTAACCTTTATTCTGACCTATGATTTGCTGTTTATTATTCTCCTAAAGGCCGGGGAATACTTTCGACTAGGTTAGGGTAAAACTCACTCTCAAAAATCCCGTGCAACTTACATAGAAATGTTCAGAAAAATAGACCAGTCAAATCATTTTGTCCCCACAAATCTTTTGAAACATCCTCATCCCTCTTCGGCGGTCCAGTTGTCCTTCAAGGAACTTCGCCTGATTTCAGCCATCCTCGGATGATCTTCACCGTATATTCGGAGCTCGTGCAATCTTCGGAAAATCTTCGGAAGTGTCCGACTATGTCCGCCATCTCTCTTCAGCGGTTCAATTGCTCTTCAGGGATCTTCGGCAATCCCCGGATGATCTTCGGAGAATATTCCGAGTTCGTACAGTCATCGGAAAATCTTCGGAGTATATTCGGAGTATCTTCAATCACTTTGAGTAAAAAAAAGACAGTCCAGAAAATTCCGCCGGAATTCCGCCGGAATTCCGCCGGAATACCGTGGAAATTCCGGATTCCTGATTTTCCAACTTGCCACTTACCAATCGTGCTGCTCGTCTCTGTTATCGTACGATATTTCCGCGTTGTCAAATCGAGAGAAACATTTTTTTCGTCTTTCGGAATTTTTCGTTCGTTTGCGACTTTTAAAATGTTGTTTGTAGATTCTATTACAAATATTTGTTTTTCTCGAACGAAATATTTTAATCCTTCGCGTGGTTTCCATGAAAATATCCCAGCGACATCATTGTCTGCTATTCATGGCGAAACATTACTGGCGGCAGTGTAATGCAACTTTGCACGTCTTTCGCATTAGATATCGCTTTTTGGCCGGTTCATTGCAGACAGTGCTACAGTAACTGCGAACAATACCACAACCAGATGCCATTTTCATTCCGAGAAAGTTCGCTTGCCTTCCATGTTAACAAATACTTCTAAATTTTCGCACAAAGCTTGACTAAACACGATAAACATTGATTTGCAAATCGCTGTTCGCCTAGCTTTCAACTAGCTTTCGGAGAACGTGACATGGACTCAAAAACGACTTTTTTGTTTGGCTTAAGCGCTGTTCGTTAGTGTTAACATACTGACAAAGAAATTTCGAAACTTTGCTCTCAAACGTGACCGCAAGCTTGAGCGAGTGACATATGATCACTCCAGTTGCCTAGCAAGTGACATAAATCTGCCACTGATAAATATCTACCAGATGTTCTTTGAGATAAAGCAAGAAACAATCACGCAATGTGGTCAGACGTTTGAGATCGTACTTAGAAAATATAACGATTGTCAGTAGTCTTGAACAAATAATGATACAGCAATAATATTACCGCGCCAGTGACCTTTGACGGGAATAAATAAATGCATGCTACAAACACGGATCTGAACTTCAAGAGTTGTTTTACAACTGAACAAAGAGCTTTTCAGTTTTGTTCGTTAAGGATAATCATACGCGTCCTGCGTTGAACTTTACGCATAATAATTATTTACCGTTACAAAAGCGTTTGGAAACATTGCCAATGCATTGAACAACTTTGGAAAATCATTTTGAAACATTTGAAATAATTGCCCGCGTTCGTTGGTAAACGTTGTAATGCGTTACGAATCATTGGCGAGCGTTGCAATGCATTGTAACGCATTCAAAATAGATTGAAATGCATTTCAACGCTATTTTTCATTAAGCCCGGTTTTTGCTTTACTGAGCACTGCTGTGTCATATTGCACGGTTTTACCGAGTTATATCGCATTCTTAGCGTGACACTGAACACGCTTAGTTGAACAAAAGTTTAGCGTGTTAAGTCATGCCAAACAAAAGCTACCGTGACACTCATTATTTTGCTTATTAAATATGCGCATATGCGTGTCGAATAACACACTTTGCGTGCCGTGTCATCGCACGCGTGCCCGTGTCATCACCTTTTTACCTGTTTTCCCGTGGAGGGTCACAAATAAGGAATTCTTTGTACTTCCACTTGCTAAGCCTATAATCTCAGATAAAGGTTGAACCATTGCCCCGTTCATTTTGTAGAACGAATTAAATCAAACACATGTAAAAATATAATTCTCAGCTGTGATAATACAAAGTTGAAGTTGAAATAGTCTTCAGCGAAAATTGTAAACAGAAATAGGACAAATAGAAATGACACAGAATCACATGTTGGTCATTTTGAGAAAACGGTCAGTGATTTAATTACAGGGGTCATTTCCAAAGACATCAAAACTCGTTGACATTTCAAGGAATTTTAAGACATGGCTAGTTAACTGTATTTTATAATACTGCACAGAGAAACAACAGTTTAATGCATTGGCCTAAAAAATATTCCTCTAAATAGCTGTTAGCTCCATGTCTGTCTAGTGATTGTGAAGGCAAATGCCTTTTGTGAACTTCTGGTGTACAAAATAAAGTACAGAATAAATACTTCAGATTCAAAGTGCAAATTGAACTTGTAGTAAAATGAAAGTTGCTAATATGTGGTTAATTAAACTCAGGTCCATGGCAATATCAGGAATAACACAATTAGAGAATTTTCTCCAGGTTCATCATGGGCGATAAGACTAAGTCAACTTGGATGATGTCCATTAGACGTAGGTAGTGGAGGAGACTGTTTCTTTAGAGCAATTTTTGGTGTTCCAGGTTACCATATACACATTCGATCAACAGCAGTTGAGTATATGAGGAGTCATCTGGGACCAGTTAGCTCGGTTGGTAGAGCACCAGACCTCTGCGCGGGAGGTCACGGGTTCAAACCCTGGCCAGACCAACTCTCAGGATCTTTAAATAATTGAGGGAAAAGTGCTGCCTTTTTAATGACATCTACAAACGGTTAGACTTTCTAGCCTTCTCGGATAAGGACGATAAACCATAGGTCCCGTTTCACAGTACTTTCACTTAATTTAACTCTGAGTGATGTAAAAGAATCACTAGGAATGTAACAAAACTCTGGATGTGACCACCCCTAGTGTCTGTACTAATAATTAGATATTTACTTTAGGGGGGCACGTATTAGTTACTTCTTTAATTGTAAACTGCACAAGCAGTCTGGTCAAGTCTTCCCGCCAGTGTTGTAAACCGCCATGACACTGTGATAAGAGCAGTACATAAATACATTACCATTACCATTACAAGTCATTAAAAGTAATACTGAAAAATATATGTCCAGACATAGTTAATAGAGGGAAATGGCTATAAAACCTAGTGAAGTTCTTTGCTATATTTTTTTGTTTTCTATTTTGGGGGTTGACTGTGCACAATAACAGGTGGTTTCACATGTTCAACTAACCAATAGAAACATTGCAATTAAGTAATTCTTCCATAGGGTGCAAAAGAAAGAAATGTCCATGGTCATGGACCTTCCAACATAAATCTTGGCCTCTTTGTTTTGCTCCGGCTTTGATGTTTGCTGGGCTTCATATCCATTTCCCTATATTAACTATGGCCCAGACAAGGGACTTGGGCAGATGCCCTTGCCGTGACACATGCACATATTATGTGCCTATTTTTTACGTTTTGGAGCCAAGGTAATTTCAGAAAAGAGTTTAGTATTTCTGTCAAATTCTTTCACTGTCGTCATTTACGTTAATTTTTATAAGATTTTCATTCCATTGTTTTCCACTTGACGATGAAAATGAATCCATCAAAAACGTTTCAACTGCCGAAACCACGCGCAAGTTTTAATTTACTACGCAACACAACGTTCTGAGTAAACGAAACATGACGGAAAACAGCGTATTCTTAGGACTCTTAATTTTTGCCCTAGAACATCTGATTAACTCAAATTTTTGGTTTAGGTCACCAATAGGAGTTGTCTTGGCAAAAAGTTTCTTCTAGTCAAAACAGCCGTCTTTAATATTTTGTGATTTTTCAGCCATCGGCAAGCTTTTTGCGCACTGATTAGAATCCACCGAGGTTTTTGTACGCTGTATTTAAGACAAACAACCGATTTTAGCGCTGTGTTATATCGGCCAAAGCCTTTCCGAAAGAACTTAGAGTCAACCAAGGCAACTAGGCACTGTTTTTGACTCGGATGAACCCTTCAGTTAAGCTGATTCAGACTCAAACAACTGCGCTTTAACGCTAGCGTTGACGTTAACATTAACACTAACCCTAACCATGTCCCTAACCCTATCCCTAGCCCTAGCCGACGCTCTAACCCTAATGTTAAGTCCAACCTAAACCCAACAATAACCTTGAATCTCTTCGGAGTGAGTGCTGTTTTCAGGTCGGACAAAATCTTTGCGCGCTGACCTGAGGTTAACCAAGGCTACTGTGGGCTGTTTTTTTTTTAAAGTCAACCACGAATATTGTGCACTGTTTTCGTGCCAAGCGAGCTTGTCGAGTGTTATGATTAAGCAAAAACGACACATTGCGCATTACGTCTAACTGAACGGAAACGTTCTGTGTTCTCTTAAATTGGTTACGAGCATTTGGCGCTTAGTCTTTCACTCAAAGAATACCCTTGGGCATTGTTAATTAGCATACTCCACCAAATGAAGGGCTGGGGGCATAAACTGCCTAGTATGTAGAGTTTTAGGTGTTTTTTTTTTTTGCGTACGTTATTTCTCGAAAACGAAAAAGAAATCGGTGAAAAAAATACGGGACAATGTTTTCGAATTAAAATGCAGTTCACATGCAAAAATTTGGACAAATCCAAGCGAACTAAAAAAACGGTGGAAAATTCCACATAGGCAGTTTATGCCCCCAGCCCTTCAATTGAAGTTTCTCTGAAATGTCTTCAAGTGCAAGGCGGTGCAAAGCCTAGAGGGAGAGAGGTCTGTGGAGTACATTACATGTAACTAATAAGGTTGGGGTCTGGGTTCAAGTGGCACAGAAAGAGACAAGTCCACCTTGAATCTCTTATGTTAGTTGTTTTTAATACCGTCTTTACGGTCATTAAACCTTAAACTTCCCATGAAAACTTTAGTACATCATTTGTCTTCTTAGTAGCTGTCATATGAAGATAATCAAATGACATATAATTCATTTCTCAAATTCTACTAGCCTGAGTCCATTTTTACTAGCCTCAGGTTACCAGACTAGTGGACATGTGAAACCCTGTATTTTCCCTTTTTTTGTGGTCATTATCATACATTACCATGCACAAGAAAAAATTAAAAAAAATAATTATTATGTCCTCTTTTATTTTGGTACATGTGTTGTTAGTAGTTCAATTATAATTTTATTGTAATTAAAATTGAACTACTAACAACACATTACCAGACATACTAACAGTGTATAGTATGTTTTTTTTCTGTAATGTCTGGTATTACAATGAATTAAACCCCATTGTCATAAAATGGGCCACAAAAGTTTTGTTCTATATGTCAGTGTCGTGATAACTGAAAAATGAGGTAGTGTTTAGTTTCATTTGACAAATTAGATATTGAAAACCTGTGAAGTTATGCACATGTCATCGGCTTCCCCGTGGGGTCGACCCCCGGGCCTACCAGGGAGATATGTGGGGGAATACAAAGGGATGGACGGGATTCTATGCCCGAGGGTAGGGGAAAATCTTGACATTGTTCTACGATCAAAGATTTGGGGGTGGGGGAATTCACAAGTTTGAAAAGGATGTCAAGGGAATTTTCTGCTGGGAGACACCTAACCCAGGGGACTTTGTCTTGAGAGATTCCCCGACCCCCCGGGGAAATTCCTAAGGTTTGCTTGACTGATTTTACAATCCCCCTGGTTAGCCCGGGGGTCGACTCCACGGGGAAGCCGATGACATGTGCATTAAAGACATGCATGTGACCTGTTACTGACTGTGTTTATAAAATGTGACAATTCGTGACTATCAACTACGTGTATGATCAATAATTGTAGAAGGGTTCCGGCAAGAAAAAGGTCATGCTGGTGGCAATAATTTTGATTGACTTAAAACCTAAATTTCTCTACAATTCATTCTCCTTTGGCCTTAACAGACTGCTTAATATCCAGCTATCAGAAGTGTGCATGGTAGCCTGCAAGCGGGCTCATTACTGAAATAATAATTCTCAATTCTCTGGCGAGCGGCATACATTGTAACTATACATGTATGTAAAGTGTATTACACTTATTTTGCAATGCAAAGCCTTGAATGTGAAAAATTATTACAAGTAAATTATATGACTTTTTGTGTTACCTTAAAAACCTCCAAAATTCAATGCCATACCTTCTTCAATATAAAGGTATTTTAATGAACCTTGTAACTTACACTGTATAGGAAATGTTTGGAACCTTTTTATGCCAAAACAAAAACTAAAAACACTCCAAAAACACAAAAGAACGAAGTTGTAAACAACGTGCCATCTTCCATGACATGGTAACCAGGTAATGAACAACCAACCTTGGTGAGAGGTTACCACGCCAGCAATGTGCTTTGAGTCACACTCGATTAGCTTAATCACATAAGCAGAAACAGGATGGTTTTGCTCAAGTTTATTGAAGAATTTCTTCCACAAATAAATTCACAATGTAGACCCAATTAAATCACAGTGAATGTGGCAACTTCTGTGGAAAAGACAAGCTTAAAGTAGGGTATGTGAAACAACAAACAGGCGATAAAGTGTGATGTCAATGAAGACCGAACATAGCACGCGTGTGATCATAGACAAATCATGGAACAACCAATTGTATTTCCTAACATTTTCTTTATTCAATACAGCACCACTTGCCATTAAATATTCTTCTTTAAACTACTTGTATAGTTTCCCTTTTTTTCTTCACTTTGGAGTCTATTTTTATGCCAATGAGTCTATTGTTATGCCACTCGCTGAATGACCATTGAGTTTTGACCCGTGTATAACTCGAGGTCGACTTTTTGGAGTGATTTTCAAGACTTAGAAGGTCGACTTATACACGGGAAAATATGGTAATTATCATGCATGTCCATAATACACCCAATCTGAGTCGGATTGTGTCCGATCAGACTCACTGGAAGTCAGATCGCACCAAAGACAACTTTCCTCGTTCTTCACGCACACACACGCAACCTACGCGCGCAACCCAGAAAGTAATAAACGCGCGCGACATACAAAGTAATATCCGAGTTGGGGCAACTTGACCCATCATTTGCAAACGTCGATCCCTCTCACCGGAAGTCAGCTCGCAAGTGACAAAAATAACACACACATAGGGAAGGCAGAAAATTTCAACGTATTGACTCCATCTGATCATCTCGAGTCGACCCGTCAATCCGAGTCGATTCGACTTGACCTGTCACCGGAAGTCAGATCGCGCAAAAGAGAAAGTAATAAACGTCGATCCTCGACAAGTCAGGTCATGCAAAAGAGAAAGTAATGATTGTATTTAAAGCTGGCACACGAACATGACAGTTTCAGTACATTTACCAGCCAAGTTGGGTCGACTCGACAAGTCACGTCACTCAAAAGAGAAAGTAATGATATGTAAGCTGGTGTATATGTCTCGTTCTTTAATCTACGAGTCCAAAGAAGAGCACATTACTTGTGTATACCTCGTTTAAACCACAAGCAGAAGGGCGCAACCTCGTTCATTAAGCCACAGGTCGAAACAAGCGTGTGTTAATGATGCATGCTTTGTTCTAAATCGAAACAAGCGCGCTACGCGTGTGTGCCTCGTTCTCTAAGCCACGAGCAGAAAGAAGAGAGCATTCCTCATGTCCAAACAAGCGTGCGTTACTTGTGTATACCTCATTGTTTAAACCACAACCAGAAAGGCACAACCAGAAAGGCACAACCGACATAAGCGTGCTACACATGTGTATGCTCTGTGTATGCCTCACGAGTTCTTAAAGCCATGAGCAGAAACAAGCAAGTGTTACTGATGCATATTCCTCGTTCTTTAAGCCACAAGTCAAAACAACATCGAACGGAGTCGATCTGTCAACATTTTCTACCCTGCCTAAGCTTTTCATGCCGAATTTTTCTAAGTCTCTTGCAAACCAACTTCCAGTAAGACGGATTGACTTTTGAAGAGACGGGTGGAGTCAGATCGAGTCGAATCGATGACCCGACTCAACCCAATCGAACGGAGTTGATCTGCCAACATTTTTCACCATGGCTGTTAGCCTTTCTTACTGAATTTTTGTAAGTCTCTTGCAAACCGACTTCCAGTAGCACGGACCGACTTTTGAAGAGACGGGTCGAGTCAGATCAAGTCAGATCGATGACCCAACTCGACCCGATTGAACGGAGTTGATCCGCCAACATTTTCCACCCTCTCAGTAAACCGTCCTTGTTGAATTTTTCTAAGTCCCCCACAAACCGACTTCCAGAGCTACAGATCAACATTTAGAGAGAAGGGTTGAGTCGGTTCGAGTCAGATCGACGACCCGACTCGATCCAATCGAACGGAGATGATCCACCAACATAATTTTCTACTGTGCCTGTTAGCCTTACTGAATTTTTCTAAGTCTCTTGCAAACCGACTAAGACGGACCGATTTTTGAAGAGACAGGTCGACTTGGATTGAGTCGAATCGACGACCCGACTCGACCCAATCGAACGAAGTCGATCTGCCAACATTATTTACCGTGCCTTTTAGCCTTTCTTGCTGAAGTTTTCTAAGTCTCGCACAAACCGAGTTCCGGTACTACAGATCAACATTTAGAGAGACAGGTCGAGTTGGATCAAGTCGGATCAATGACATGACTTGATTTGACCAAACGGAGTCGATCCAACAACATTTTCTACCATGCCTGTTAGCCTTTCTTGCTGAATTTTTCTAAGTCTCGCACAAACTGACTTCTGGTAAGACGGACCGACTTTTAGAGAGACGGGTCAAGTCAGGTCGACCACACAACTCGCACAATAGTCATTTTTGCACGCATGCATTAACAATGAGGAAGATCGCACGCGTGCTTTAAAGAAGAGCAAGGTTAAAATCATTAGATTGCCTTTGGTGCAACCTGACTTCTGGTGAGTCCGATCAGACTCCACCCAACTCAAATCGGGTATCTTGGACAACCCTCATAATTATGTGAAGAACTGTTATGACTCAACAGTCCTTCCAAGGATTGACCCTGCAGTGGAATCTAACCAAAAAAAAAAAAAAAAAACAGCAGAGTGATCTAATAAAAACAGGCTGACTTGATTAAATTAATTTTGTGTAACAGTTAAGTTATACCCTGAAAGATGTACCCTCCTTGCCTTCTGTGTGACGTTTGACATTGAGGGTTTTTTTATGTTTTTGTTAGAATCTGAGCATACAGAAGAGGCAAAACACAAAAAAGGGGAAGCTGCTAAGCCACCAGAACCAGCCACCCCTGATTATGCTGCAGGTTTGACACCTGTCACTCAACCATCAAAGGTGACTATTTCTTACACACTGAAAAAAAATCTAATTTAACAGTACAGTGAAACCCCGCTATAACGAAGTGTCACGGTACCGAAAAAAATGTTCGTTATACCGGGGTCTTCGTTATAGCGAAGACCCCGTTATAACGAATTATCCGGTCAACAACAGAAATATTCGTTATAGCGGGGTAATTTAAAATTACCAAAAATTCAATACTACACGTAGAAATCATTACTTTTATTCATTTTATATTGTAAACTATAAGTACAACGGTTGTCAATCGAGACATAAAATTCAAGAACATTTTCAATTTAAAACTTTAAAATTCAGAAGTAACAGGAACATCCGAGGGAAATCATCGATGTCGTTTACTGTAGTAATCATCTCGATTTGTCTCTACCCAAAAAACGTTCATCGTTTTACTTAAAAAAATCTTTCAATGTAGATTGCTTTTTTCGACCTGCGACATCAATGGCAAGAAATGTGCATGTCCTCCATAATTGAAAGGTACCGGAGAATTTCTTTTTCCCGGGCACCTGCCTTGTCTCTGCTGACAACGAAGTTGCGCAAGAGTCGTATTGCGGCATTAGCCTCGGAAGCAGTAACCTTTTCACGCTCCATTATCGAGCAATCTTCGTTTTCAGAATCTTCATTTTCGTCCTGGCTTTCTTCTTTATCCGTTCGGACTACATCAAGCGCTTCTTCTGTCGCCTCAGCCTCTGACATTTGTTTGGAAGTGACAAGCTCGTGGTCTAAGAGGGCGAACTCTTGACAATCAACATTTCTGACAGAGGGACAATAGCTACCAACCCTTTCCCATAAGCTTTCAAGGCCATCATTATCCTCAGCCACGGCCTCTTCGTCGTCGGACTCAAATGGGTCGTCTGAAGGCTCAACAACCTCTCCAGGAAATCCCGCCTTTTTCCAGCAGTTTGCGATAGTCTTGGTCGAGACACTATCCCAAGCTTTAGCCATCATGAACAGTGCATCTTTGATGTTGATGTCTTCAACTGCTTTCCCTTCATCGAGACACTGCAGCATGCGTCGCACCATGGTTTGACGGTAGTGGACTTTAAGGTTTTGGATAATACCTTGGTCGGCGGGCTGGAGTTTGCTTGTGCAGTTGGGAGGTAGAAATAACACCTTAGTGTTAGTTAAACCATTAACAGTAACGTGAGCAGTGCAATTATCTACGATCAGCAAAATGTTTCGTTTAGCAGCCTTCATCCGCGGTCTATTTCCCTCACCCACTGTTCATACAGCGTATTGTCCATCCATGCATTTTTCTGAGACTTGTACTTTACTGGCAGTAAGTCCATGTTTGTGTTTTTTAAACAACGTGGCCGCGCATACTTGCCAATAACTAAAAGCGGTAGCGTATCTGAACCATCTTGATTACAAGCCACCATGGCGGTTACCCTGTCTTTGCTCTTTTTCCCTCCTGTACACTTTTCTACTTTGTAGCTCAGGGTTTGCACTGGTGTTGCCTTCCAAAAAAATCCGGTCTCATCTGCATTGTATCGATCTCTTGGACTGTAGTTGCGGCAAATGTCTGGCAAACGCTCAGACCACGCATGCACGATATCTTGGTCTATGCTTTTTTCTTCGCCACAGACACTTTGTCTAGTTATCCCTTCTCTTTCCTTGAATCTATCCAGGAATCCATTACTGGCTTTAAAGTTTTCATATCCCAACTGTTCTGCAAAGTAGCGTGCTTTCTCTTGCAACAATGGACCGCTAAGTGGAACGTTACTGGTACGAACTGTCCGAAACCACTGTGGGAGAGCTTTATTTAGGTCAGGATAGTCTGACTGCCTCATCTTCTTTCTCTTGTCACTGTAGCTGCCTTCTTCATAAGCCCTCACAATCTTATATTTTTCTTTAAGGATTGTCGATATAGTCGAGCCAGATAAGGGTGGCAGCTTCAACGTTCCTTGCGCCGTCCTTGATTGCTGAGACGAGTTTATATTTTTCTTCTAAAGTTAAAGTTCTTCGCTTCCTCTTCGTCGTAGATTTCTTGGGATCTGGCTCTTTCTGATTATTTGATGGCGTAGCCACATTCCAAATTTTGTCGTTCGAAGCAATTTCGCTTATTCCATCAGAAAGACCCGTTTTTTCAGGACTCTCCATGTTGGCTGATTCTTTTCTTGTCTTCAACAGCGATTGTAAATGTAACAGCACATGGCTTCAGGTTACGTAACAAAATAGCCTGACGCAGTGTACGTGCGGGAATTTAACTTAATTAGTTACTGTAAAAAGTGATGAAATTTCACGCCTTGTCTGATTGCTTTTAAAAGCCGGTGTGTCTCGTATACACTATTCACAGGAAATAGAAGATCTGTGTGGCCTGCGTTGTTTACGGCTGTAAAACGTTAGCGTTGCTGCGAAGTGATTCATTCTGTAATATCATAGTTTTAAAAAGATACATCAATGGAAGCAACAACTTATTCCTTTCGATCTTGTATTCGAGGCTACCATGTGTATAAGGATATATGGGATTCAGTTGTTGGTGAAGTTCTGGATTGCGAGGTAAGACGTGTTTAACAATGTCAAATGTAGAGAACAGAACGTTGGCGATAAAAACAAACCCCTTAGTTCTTTGAAAATTTGGCGTTACAGTATTGATGAATGAATTGATCTCCGCAACACGCGTGTTTTTTTACGCAGCACGAGCCTGATAACCCACACGACACCCATGCTGTTGCCGTTAAACGGGTTCAAGATCAAGGAGGCATGCAGCAGATCGTAGGTCAAGTGCCATTGACACTGTCACGTGTATTTCACTTGTTCTTAAAACACGGAGGACAAATCTCAGTGGAAGTGACTGGTAAACGGAGAAACAAGGGCATTGGACTAGAAATTCCGGCTACTTATTTGTTTTATCACAAGAAGCCTTCGAAAGTGAAGAAGTTAATAGAATTAATAAGAGACAAAGAAGAGAGCAGAAGTTAATTGATGTCGAAATACTGTATAACGCCAGTGTCTTTGACATAATAATCCGTTGACTGATAGGTTGCTGTCAAAGGATTTGTTGACTGTTGATCTGTACAGCGTTTTATCTTCTGTCGCGTGTTGAGAAAACCGGAATAAAGCAAGCTGTGAATTCTACTCTACGCTCAAATCTGTCGTTGTTACTGACTGCGAGCGAGCAACAGGACAAAATATTCGTTATAGCGAGGTAAATTGTGCGTTGGGACCGTCAAAATCTTTCGTTATAGCGGGGATTTCGTTATAGCGGGGTTCGTTATAGCGGGGTTCGTTTCAACATATTTTACTGTAAATCTGCCGGGCTTTCAAATGTTGTTCTTTATAACGGGGTCTTCGTTATAGCGAGGTTCGTTATAGCGGGGTTCCACTGTATAAAGCCATCATGTAAATGGAGGTACAAAATAATGGAACAGGTCTCGCCTATTCTGGTTTCTCAGATCTACTGGCCAATGGAAGCGGCAGCCTTGCAGCTCCTATAAGCTCTAAATTTCAGTGGCGGGGATAGTGTCGCAGCCCTATTGTTTTAGGGGTAGGGTCCATTGTTTGTGTTGTTTGTTCTTTTGTCTCACCTGAAGGGTGGTTTCCAATCAGGTGAGACCTTGTAAGAGCTACGAGGTGACCCAATGGAAGGGCATGTAAAGGTGAATTCTGCTCAGCTATAAAGGGGAGAGGTTTTGACAGTCCTAACTCCAGTCTCACATTTTATTTTCACTTTGATATTGAGGCCATCACTGAAGGCAAGTATATTATTTCAATCCCTGAAATGTTAAAATTATGGTTTCTGCAAAGTTTCTTTGATTTAAAGTCCTGAGATGTGGGACTGACAGAGTTCAATTTGACACTTTTTTTTCTAGATAGCACAATTTTTGTTTGACCTTGAACTGATTATGTACAAACAGAACAGCTGAAACAAACTCTTGTGGCATAGTCTGCATGTTTAATATGACTCTTTATTATATGACTGGCTCTTTCAGTGGTCAACAGATGAATCAATTTTCCTGCTGTGATTGGCTACCTGCATGGTCAAGATGGATCCATCTTGGCCGCTTGGGATAGCCCGTTCATTCCCCCATGTTACTGTCTTTTAATAGCGTCCTTTGAGTCATGTAATAAATCCTTTATTGTCCAAGCTTGTTTGGTCAAGATGGTGGGATCTTGGCCTTCTTCTGTTTTTGTTGTTTTTGTTTGTTAGTTTGTTTGTTTGTTTGTTTGTTTGTTTTTTTGGTGTGTTTATGGATCTCAACTTTGTCTTGGTCCATAAACATGCAAAAAATGAACTTGGCCAATATCCCGCCATCTTTTGGCCTCATGATTGGCCAATAACCCACATATAATGCACGCTTGTGACATAAATTATTCAGCCAATGATAGCACTTTTGTCATGTTATAACAATTGTTACAGAAAGTTAAAACTGTGCCGGTCACCCAACTGTAAACCTTTCTTGGCTTTCTTGATAACGAATAAGAATGACATGTTACCTTGTTCTCCAGACCTGTGTAATGTACCTAAATCTGCAGAGTATGTATAATTATATCAGTTAACCCCTTTAGAAACCCACAATACTTCTGTAAACTGTAAACATGACTTTTCTTATAACCATTGAAATCAAACATGATTTATTTTTGTTCTGAAGGTGCCATCAAGTCCAGAGACACCCTTGACAAGTGTTGCACCAGCATCTTCAGCACCATCCTACGTCCCACAAGCTGTGTCAAGTACTTCACAAGCGCCACCTCCAGATGCACTCAGTGAGAGTACTATAAATCTCAAGAGAGAATTGGAGGTAATAAGTTCCATATTTCTTAGTTTGTTTCTGGAGTAATCAACACGCAAACCTTGCCTTGCTTTGTCAAAACTATTTTTATTACAAGTTCCAGTACTGTTCAAAGTCTGAAAGTCTTCTTACTATAAATTTATTCAGTGTTTCATGTCAGGAATCCAGCTTTCTCTGCTTGTACTTTTTTATTTGTTTTTTATTTTGTTTTGTTTTTATCTTTATTTATTTATTTTTTACCAGGGAAACCTCTCCTGTCAGGAACACGAACTGTAAAGTGGAACCTCTATTTAACAAACTTCTCTTTTACAATGTATGTAACAAAGTCCTTGCTATAGTGACCAGTATTCTTCAGCCCAGCTCAAGTTACAGTGAAATATACAGAGCAGAAACTCAACATAATGAAATGCTTGACTGTTATAATGAACACAGTTAGCGTAAAATATACCCCAATATAACAAATAAATGTCAATATGCAACAAAGATGAATGCAGAACAAACCAACAGCGATGAATTTAAGTTTATTATTATTAATATTATTATTATTATTATTATTATTATTATTATTATATTTTAGATCTCTAATAGAATTGGAAACATACTCGCAATAGGTCACACCTTTACTTTTGTAAATTAGATGCATGTAGAGCAGCAGCGACAACTGATGATGAGGGAAAGACAACAAAAACAGGCAGCAGCTGCAGCATTGGCAGCTGGTTCCTCAGCCTCAACAGTACCTTCTGCAGCAGATTCTGCGAGAACCCCTCTCACTGTACCATCTGGAACTACCCCCGACAGCAGCCAGTTGCAGCAAGGAAATAAACAACAACTGACCCTTACAGTATGTACAAATTAGAAATCTGTGCATCAGCTTTAAAATCTGAGAATCCTTAGACATGATGGGTGTCCTGTGAAGTTATTTGAATGTGTTTCTTGCCAACATCTCCAACCACTTTGGTTTCCCTTGCTGGTCCAACCATTAATTTGCTCATCATGAAATAATAATAATAATAATAATAATAATAATAATAATAATAATAATAATAATAATAATAATTATAATAATAACAACAACATCAAAAACTGTCCAGCTAATCAACCTTGCAAAGTATAGCAAGAACCAACCCCTCTCCCTCACCTCCATCTGTCTACCTTCACCTCCCCTCCCCTGTAAAGAAATATTGGCTTCTGTTGTAGAAACATGTTTACAAGTGTGTTGTTTCTTTTACAGCGAGACCAGATGTTAGCTGCACATGAAATGTTCAAGAATGCAAACCGTGTGAGTCGAGCAGAAAAGGCTCTCATTCTGGGATTTATGGCTGGTGCTCGAGGTAAAGTAACATTTATGTACACATAATCGTCTCAGTATAATACCTATTAAATTTTGAAGTGAAAATTATAATTTATATAGCCATGCACAATTATTGTGTACAGCTATCTGGGTGTTTGTGAAGCACAAAATCCTCAACACTGCCACTTTTTCAGTTTTGTTAACTTGGTCTTGCATAGGGAGTAAATAAATTAAAAAGAGCCTCCAGCTGCTATTAATAGGTACACTTCTGGGATCCTCAACCAATGAGAACAAAAACCAAAACCAATCACGACTTGCCAGCACACATGGCTACACAGTTCCAGACACAAAATGAAGATAGTGGTTCATTGCATTGTTTATGTCTATTGTGATTGGGCAGAGTAATTACTTTGGTTTTGGTTTTACGACACTTGGTTAAAAAGCCCTCTATTACTGAAACACCATACAATCATATCATTATTTATTTTTAATGTATTTTTCTCTGTGGATTCTATTGAAAATCAAATGAAGGGCTGAGAGCATAAACTGCCTATGTGTAATTTTAGGTCGTTTTTCAATTTTGCTCAGAAATGAAACAAAAATCTGTGAATAAAAATACCAGACAATATTTTTGAATCGAATTGCTTGCAAGTCACATGCAAAAATTTGTTTCATTTCCGAGGAAAATCTAAAAAACGACATAGGCAGTTTATGTTCTCAGCCCTTGATATGAAAGCTATTCTGTGATTCACAAGAGAAAATGCTTGTTATTAAGGTTCCTCACGACCATTGTTGGCTTTCCACAGAAAAACCATATGCTCATCAAGGCCCAATAATTACTATCAAGCTCAGTGAAAACACAGAGAATCTAACATCAGCAGATGGATCACATCAGACCCAACTTGTAGAAATGCTCTTTGAAATGAACTATGACACAGGCCACTGGCGACGACTTAAACGCACCAGGGTGGTATCCAAAAATAGTGCAGCAGGACCACTGCAGAAGAGTTTATTTACAGGCTACCCAGGATTACTTTGATCACAGGAATGCCAGCTCTTTACAGTGAACCATGACTTACAGTGCAGTATATTGGTGACAACTGAAATGTGCTAGGATGGTATCCAAGAATAGTGCAGCAGGATTTTTTTTTTCAGAATATTTTATGGAATACCAGTTCTTTACAAAAAAAGTCACACTCATCTGGTAACAAGTTTAACTCAAACACACCAACAGGGTGTGGTATCCAAACATAATACCTGCACTTGATAATTGCAGAAGAGTTGATAATGGTATACCCAGGATTACTTGGCTTGGATCACTGGATTACCAGCACTGTATAGTGAACTATTAAAAGTAAATCACACTCTTGTCTGGTAACAACTTAACTTAAACACACCAGCAGGATTCTCAGGATTTCTTGCATCACTGTCCAGACTACCAGCTCTTTACAATAAACTATGACTCATAGCAAATCACAATGGTAGCAACTTAATTTAAACACACTAGCAGGGTGGTATCCAAAAATATTATAACAGGAGCATTGCAGAAGGGTTGATAACAGGATACCCAGGATTACTTGGATCACTGAAATAACAGCTTAACCTAAACTCGGGCCTGCAAAAATACCTAATGTAGTGCTAAACAAAAGAAAAGAGGGAAGTCTGTCCTTCTTACATTGGACGCATTGTGGTTGTGTTTGTGTCTACTTCTTTGCAGTGTATATCCATAGACCCCAGCCCTATCAACAGAAATCCCTTTTAAAATTGCAAAATAACCTCACAGCTCAACCACCGATAACAATAATTATAAACTTGTAAAAAACATTATAAAAGAAGAAGAAAAAGAGAAACGCAAAAAAAAGATGCAAATAGCAGGAGCAGAACCTGGAACATCTGCATCACAAGTGGTGATGATGACCTCTAGGCCACAGTCATTCAGCATAGCTATAAATAAGGTAAAAATAGTGAGCTATAAATCAGTAGTCCAGTTTCGAGTTTGCCATGACTGCTGAATAAAAGTACCAAGAATGCATTCATACAGGGTTAGCCTCGATCTAAAGTAAAATATTCACAAATACCAGTGGGAAGGTGTCACAAATTTGGAAATTAAACAATAGACAGAGCTGCAAACGGGTCATCTTCTCGCTGGAATTTGATGGAGGCATTCTAGACAAATATATTCTCAGTGCTTTTATTCAGCGGTCATGGCGAACTCGAAACTGGACTATTGAAAGTAAATCACACTGATGACAACTTAAGGGGGGACTAACTTAACTACGAAATTAGCTAACATTGTTGCTATGGAAAGTTCCCAACCCTCATATCTTGGAAACCCTAACTTGTAGAGGCAAGCTGTGTGGCCATGGTTTTACAATGAAAAAGTCTTACACAAGACTTTCGAGTCACAAGCATATTTGGTAAGTCACGTGACCAGAACAGAAAAAGCTTAGACTCATGAAAGGGGAGGGGTAGAAAGTGTACCGAGGAATTGATTCGACACTTACAACTTTCAGTAGCTGAGTAACTGAGGGGGGGGGCAAGCTTAGACTCATATGAAAGGGGAGGGGTAGAAAGTGTACCGAGGAATTGATTCGACACTTACGACTTTCAGTAACTGAGTAACCGAGGGGGGGGGGGGGGGGGGCAAGCTTAGACTCATATGAAAGGGGAGGGGTAGAAAGTGTACCGAGGAATTGATTCGACACTTACAACTTTCAGTAGCTGAGTAACCGAGGGGGAGAGGGGGGGGGGGGGGGCAAGCTTAGACTCATATGAAAGGGAAGAGTTAGAAAGTGTAGCGAGGAATTGATTCGACACTTACAACTTTCAGTAGCTGAGTAACCGAGGGGGGGAGGGGGGGGCAAGCTTAGACTCATATGAAAGGGGAGGGTTAGAAAGTGTACCGAGGAATTGATTCGACACTTACGACTTTCAGTAGCTGAGTAACCGAGGGGGGAGGGGGGCGGGGGGCAAGCTTAGACTCATATAAAAGAGGAGGGGTAGAAAGTGTACCGAGGAATTGATTCGACACTTACAACTTTCAGTAGCTGAGTAACTGAGGGGTGGGGGGTGGGGGGGGGGGGGGCAAGCTTTAGACTCATATGAAAGGGGAGGGGTAGAAAGTGTACCGAGGAATTGATTCGACACTTACAACTTTCAGTAGTTGAGTAACTGAGCGGGGGGGGGGGGGGGGTCAAGCTTAGACTCATATGAAAGGGGAGGGGTAGAAAGTGTACCAAGGAATTGATTCGACACTTACAACTTTCAGTAGCTGAGTAACCGAGGAGGGGAGGGGGGGGGGGAAGCTTAGACTCATATTTACTCGTATTTAAAAGAGAGCGAGATGCTAATGATGAGATAAGTAATCCCTCTCCATTTTCTTTTCCCATTCCGTGTGTCACGTCATGTGCGAATAGGGTTCTGGAATTTGAATGGTTTTAACAGTAGCATTCTAGGAAATAAACTAAAAACAGACGATTTCTTAGGCGTAATTAACAAGCATGACATTTTTGCACTTGTTGAAACACATGCATCTTATGAATCAGAGATGAATATAAGTAAATTTAAACATTTTATTAAGTGTAGGAATCACTCGGGAAACCGATCTTCCGAGGGACTATCTGTATATATAAATCAAAAGCTCGCTAAAGGAGTCAGCTACATCCCGTCTGAAAACAAGAACATAATATGGTGTAAACTTGATAAAACTTACTTTAACTTTCAAAAGGATGTATACCTAGGAACAGTTTATTTAAGCCCACCGAATTATGAAAGAAATAGCAGCGAAGATTTAATTGGGGAATTAGAAGAAGAAATGTTTTTACTTTCACAAAAGGGTGACATAATTGTTCAGGGTGATTATAATGCACGAACGGGTGACATCCAGGAAACGGTCTTGGAGGATGACAGCACTTTCCTGAATGTCCCTGAGGACTATGAGAATGACGAACAATGCGTAAGACGGTCACAAGATTCAGGTACCGTGAACGCTAGGGGGAGAAATTTGTTAGAAACATGCACAGCGTTAAATTTACGAATCTTTAATGGAAGAATTGTTGGTGACCTGGAAGGTAAAAAGACCTGCTTTCATTATAACGGTAGCAGTGTTGTTGATTATGTCATAGGATCAAAAAGTATGCTAAGGAATGTGCAATATCTTATTGTTAATCCACTAATGCCACATTTATCGGATCACTGTCACCTATCATTCGCGATAAAAGCTAACTTTGTTAACCGAGACTCGCTTGAAACATCAGCCGAACTCATCCTAACCGAATATAATAGGCTTTTCTGGAATATCAAGTCTAAGGACAGACTTAAGGATGGTCTCAAATCGCAAACAGTTCAATCCAGGTTAAAAGCAGCCGTAAAACATGATAACATCGATACTGCGTCTGAATTAATAAGTGAAACTTTGGTGGAAGCATGCAAAGAAGCTGGATTAAAGGCAAGAGGCAGCAAAATTAAATGCAAATCACAAAACAAATGGTTTGATCAGGAATGCGAAACAGAAAAAGAAAACTTGCAATCCCTCGGGAAGAAAATTTCTAAAAACGTTAATAATTCAGAACTTAGACAACTATTGCGCGACAAAAAGAAGAGGTTCAAACAAACTTGTAGACGGAAGAAACGGGAGTATATCAGCAAAAGCATGTCTAATATCGATTTGAAGAACTCCAAAGAGACCTGGCGACAAATCGGACAAATCTTTAGTTTAGGAAAAAGAAAAACACATGGAGCTGAAACAGTGAGTACGGAACAGTTTTATAAATACTTTAAGCAACAGAATGCGACTCCTTTAAATAATATACTAAATCCGGAGACGAATATGGAAGCCCACAGCAACGAAAGAGTGGAAGGCCCACTTGATTATCCAATAACTGATGAAGAGCTTGAAGCTGCAATTACCAAACTGAAGGCAAACAAATCTCCAGGTATCGATAATATATTAAATGAAGTAATAAAAATCGGAAAGGACGACATTAAAGGGCATTTAATAAACTTATTTAATCGAATCTTAGATACTGGCAAATACCCTACTCTTTGGAGTTTTGGCCTCATTGTACCTATTCACAAAAAGGATGATCGATCCAAAGTCGAAAATTACCGAGGTATCACTTTGCTTTCTGCGTTAGGCAAGCTCTTTACATCAATACTTAACAATCGACTGTACGACTTCATGGTTCAAAAAAGAATTTTGAAAGCTGAACAAGGTGGTTTCAGAAAAATGCACGGCACAGTTGATAGCATCTTTACATTAAAAATACTTATTGACAAGTACGTGAAATCTAAACCACAGAAGCACCGAAATTCACTCTTTTCATGCTTCGTCGACTTTAGAAAAGCCTTTGACTGTATACCCCGACAAAAACTATTCGACAAACTGAGAAAAGAAGGCATTCAAGGACGTTTCCTAGACGTTTTAATATCCATGTACTCAAATGATAAATCGGCAATTAAAATTGATAACAATTTAACCGAATCATTTCCCTGTTTTGCCGGGGTAAAGCAAGGTTGCATGTTGTCACCTACTCTTTTTAATTTCTATCTGAGTGATCTACCAAAATTCCTAAATACGGCGAGTCCAACCGACATAACGCTAGGTGATAAGTCTATCAATTGTCTCTTATATGCGGACGATCTAGTGATCTTCTCTAGATCAGCAAAAAGCCTTCAAATAAACCTTAATAAGCTGGAATCTTTTTGCAAAAATGCCGATTTAAGTGTAAACTTAGACAAGACGAAAATTATGATTTTTAATAACTGATGAACTGGAGAATGTCAAATCCTATAAATATCTTGGACTCATAATGAGTCCTTTTGGAAACTTTAATCTCGCTAGGCAAGAGTTGAAGAAAGTTGCACTTAAAGCACTCTATAAATTACGAAAAGAGATGGGAGACCACTTCAGAGAAAATATAAAATTAACGATGAAGTTATTTGATGCACTGATATCTCCCATACTCTTTTATGCGAGTGAAGTGTGGGGGATTGATTGCAATGGGAAATTAGAAAAGGATCCAGCAGAATTAGTTCAAAATAAATTCCTAAAGTGGTTGCTGGGAGTTAATAAATACTGCAATAACAATGCGTGCAGGGCTGAGACAGGAAGGTTCCCAATGATAATTGAAGCCCAATGTAGGAACTTTAAGTTCTGGTTAACCTTAACCAAAAATGAAAATAAATTATCCCAAATAGCATACAATGATATTAAATGGAACGAAAATAAGACTTTCTGGAGCAAAAAAATAAAAAACTTGTTGGAACAGATAGGATTAGGAGAACTCTGGATGAAAGCACACTATGCAGGCATAGGAATTGTAAACATGATCAGGCAACGACTTAAGGATATTGAACTACAAAGATGGCTAAGTGAAATAAATAACGACATCAGAAAAGATGCTAACCAAAGCAACAAAATGAGAACCTACCGGTTATTCAAAACGATAGACAGTTACAAATGTGAAGACTATCTATATCAGGTTACCAATATACGACACAGAATAGCTCTAACAAAACTGTGACTTAGCAACCACAAATTAGCCACAGAGACAGGACGTTATTCGAGACCATTCAAGAAACCTGCAGAAAGAATTTGCCCAATTTGTAAAATAGAAATGGAGGACGAATACCATTTTCTAAATATATGCCCTGGTTACCAGGAAAAAAGACGTTCGCTACTTAATTATTTGGAAAAAGAATGTGGAATAAAAATAAGCAGAATGTCGCCTAATAAAATATTCATGTTTCTAATAAACCCCCTAGCGGAAAAGCTCAAATACAAAAGCTAATAGCAAAACATATATTCGAATGCTTTGAAAAAAGGATAGAGGAAGACGGCAAAAAGTAAATACTCTAGGAATTAATCAATTAACAACTTAATTAATAATTATTTAAGTAACAATTGTTGTTTTTTTTTTTTTTTTGTAACTTTTAGTTATTTGGATTGTGTAGTCGATGTACTATATATTGTATAAGACTCCAAATAAAAACATGTCTGTCTGTCTGTCTGTCTTTCTGTCTGTCTGTCTGTCTATGAAAGGGGAGGGGTAGAAAGTGTACCGAGGAATTGATTCGACACTTACAACTTTCAGTAGCTGAGTAACCGAGGGGGGGAGGGGGGGGGGCAAGCTGAGACTCATATGAAAGGGGAGGGGTAGAAAGTGTACCGAGGAATTGATTCGACACTTACAACTTTCAGTAGCTGAGTAACCAAGGAAGGGAGGGGGGGGGGGGGGGGGGCAAGCTTAGACTCATATGAAAGGGGAGGGGTAGAAAGTGTACCAAGGAATTGATTCGACACTAACAACTTTCAGTAGCTGACTAACGGGGGGGGGGGGGGAAGGACAGATTTGAATTCAACTAAGTTGAACCTTGTAGCTTGTATAATTATAGTTTAGCAATATGAAGAAAGAAAGTAGCAGTTGTGTTAACAGCTGACAGCCTTCTACCTCTTCCCAATCTGTAAAGCTAGACCAGCCTGGTTATAATTGCAACAGAAATAAACTTAGAGTTTGTGAAAGCATAAAATCAAACAGAAAACAAGGTCTTAACCAAAGAATTGTAAGCGCTTAACTTTCAAATTTGTTATTCTTATAGAGGGTGTGTTTCTCTTTTCTGGAATACCACTACATTGTAGCCATCTTCTCTTTACTAGCCTCCATTTATTTCCTATGGTACATTCTAGACGAAGATCTTTCACTGTACCATTTAATTCGATTGACCTTTGTGATTGATAAATACTACAAGGAGAAATCAGATGTTGATCACAAGTGGGCTGAAAACCTTTCCACAATATCCAACTTTTGCAATCGCATAATTTGACCACAACTACGTAACGGAAGAGAATTCAGTTTTTGTTTTCCTTTCTTGTTAAAATTTGTAATCCTAGTGGAGTAAATTAGCACAAGGAAACAAAAACCTGAGGGATTAAGGTTGTTGTAGTCAAATGCCATCATCGTGAAAATGTCTTATTGTAGTGATTACTGTTACTCCAGGCAACCATGCACCATCACTATTCAAACAACTTTATTTTACACAATCAGTTCTTGCACATTGAATTGAATTTTTCTTTCAACTGTGGATCTATACATGATGAATCCTCAAAACTGAAGAAATAACGTGCTAATATACTTTACACACAACCTAAGATGAACACATTTCATTGGTCCATTAAAAAGAAAGTACATTAATTTATTATTCAATGGACTACCACTTGTATTGCACAGCTCCCCAAAAGCGGTCCCCTTATTTACTGCGGACACGGTCACCACGTGCACTCAGAATTCCCAACTGTATACATGCCAAAGTGCCATTTTGCCATGTTATATACTACATTCTGGAAAACCTGATTATTTGGCAATAATAATGGTTCATTTCAAACATAGTCCGGGATTTGAGAAAGTTGTGGGTTTTCAAAGCAGGGTACAAAAATGCACCATATTTGGTAAACCTGTTGGAAAAGAGTTAAGCGGTCAGTTGGCTCTTTCCCGAGGGTGACCGCTGAAGTAGAGGTTTGACTGTAGTTATCAACAGGCTGGAATAAGCTCACTCTTCATAATAAAAAACTATTAGTTTCACAAATTAAGGCAGGCGCACATGTGCTTTCTTCTTTGGTTCATTAACAAATGGTTTTTGTTCAACGAAGGCAATTAAATTACGGTATGGTATGAAATTTGCGCGCGCTCTATAATTATTTTCTAAATCAGTTTTCTACTCAGTTTTGACTAATCACTTTAAAACGATTACCTGAAAAATCGTTCTCATAACTTTTCCGGCTACAAAAAGCTACTTCGCTATTTAACTGATTCCGAGCCGCATTGTGCGTGTTTCTTTAAATGTCTTGTTTTTCGTTGGTTTTTTTCTTAAACAACAAAAACTACAGCATACTTGATAAAAAAAACTCGCTCGATTTCCATCCTATCCTAAAGGTTCGGTAATACGGACAACTAATTCGTACAACTTTCCACGCAACATTGTTGCGATACGAGTTAGAGCGATGTTGCCCGTTTTACCACTCACGCAACACTCCCCGATTTTGTTGCACAAAGTAGAAGGTTGTTCTACTTTCTGCAACATGTTGCTGCAACATGAAATGACGAAAATTGTTGCGCGACAAGTTGCTCGTGCGGGTGGTAAAACGCGCAACATCACTCTTGAACTCGTACCACAACAATGTTGCGCGGAAAGTTGCACGAATTTGTTGCCCGTTTTACTGCACCTTAAGGTCGTTTTCACGCAAGCTTGTGAGAAAAGATATCATTTGTTAATTGCGGTTGTTTGCTCGCGTTGCATCTCTGTCATTAAATTTTGATGCACAACTCGAAAACAATTTCTCGTAAAAATACGATATGCAATATAAAATTAATTCCATACTACACATTCACAGTCCGGGAACATTCCTGATTGAATGGTTACAAAGCAGGCGAAAACTATCCGGATTCGTCCTTTCAAATTGTTTACACGACTAAGCTCTCGGAATTCAAAAGTTTTCGGATTCAAAGTTCCCCTTCAAAATCTCCGGAGACATCACCAAACCGGGGAGTTTTTATTTCGGATTCGTCCACTTATATATAAGCGACAAAACGAATCCGGTACTAAAACGTATCGGATTCATCACGAATCCGGAATAATTTCCTTTAGTATATACCACACAAGTGAACAGTGCTTTTCGCGTGCTCTGATTGGTTAACTCGGAGGTGATTAGCAAGTACTATTCATCTCCGAGTAGCCGGCGCGCGAGATTTTACAATTTCCGACCGCTTTTCGGTATATTGTCACACATAAATTAATGTTTTGGTCCGCTAATTATTCAACTTGTGTGGTATATACTAAAACAATTATTCACCTCAGTGTCGGTGAAAGTGGTGGATATTTACCTCTACTTCAGTCAATAATTGTTAACTAGTGTAAGCCTAGCCTAGCCTAGCCTATGCAAAATTAGTGTTGACCTGCCACTAACCCAATTTTTTTCGCCTAATAAAATCTACCTATTACCCTGATTGCTCTTTTCAATAAATTTTCCTCTAGCATTTTTTTCTTCGGATGTTGTTTCCTTTCAGAGTTTAGAAAGTTGGCGCTTTTCTTGCCCATGGACGATAACAACAAATGAGCATTTTTAAAAGTGGACTCTGTTTGACTTGGAATCTGCTCAGAACTAACAACTGTCACTATCGTCACTAACACTATCACTGTCACTGTCGTCACTAACACTATCACCACCACTATGACTATCACTATCGCCATTACTATCACCATCAGTCTCGCTGTCAATGTTAATTTGATTCTCGCTTTCAACTTGAATCGTTGCGTTGATTCTCACTGCTTTATGAAGGGCAGCAAGGCCGTCGTCGCGAATGTTATTTGCACGCAAACTTAACTTTGTAAGCGTTGGATGTGTTTTCAGTACTTCAGCCATTGCAGTAGCACCCACATCGCCAATCTCATTGCTAGACAAATCCAACTCTGTAAGAGTTGAATTCGATTTCAGTACTTCAGCCATTGCAGTAGCACCCACATCGCCAATCTCATTGCCAGACAAATCCAACTCTGTAAGAGTTGAATTCGATTTCAGTACTTCAGCCATTGCAGTAGCACCCACATCACCAATCTCATTGTGAAATAAGTTCAACTCTGTAAGCGTTTAATTCGATTTCAGTACTTCAGCCATTGCAGTAGCACCCACATCGCCAATCTCATTGTCAGACAAATCCAACTCTGTAAGAGTTGAATTCGATTTCAGTACTTCAGCCATTGCAGTAGCACCCACATCGCGAATGTTATATCCACTCAAACTGAACTTGTAAGCGTTGGATGTGTTTTCAGTAGTTCAGCAATTGCAGTAGCACCCACATCGCCAATCTTATTGCCATGCAAATACAACAGTGTAAGAGTTGAATTCGATTTTAGTAGTTCAGCCATTGCAGTAGCACCCTCATCGCCAATCTTATTGCAAGACAAATCCAACTGTGTAAGAGTTGAATTCGATTTCAGTACTTCAGCCATTGCAGTAGCACCCACATCGCCAATCTTATTGAAACACAAATTCAACTGTGCAAGCGTTGAATTCGATTTCAGTACTTCAGCCATTGCAGTAGCACCCACATCGCCAATCTCATTGTCAGACAAATCCAACTCTGTAAGAGTTGAATTCGATTTCAGTTTTTCAGCCATTGCAGTAGCACCCACATCGCCAATCTTATTGTAAGACAAATCCAACTGTGTAAGAGTTGAATTCGATTTCAGTACTTCAGCCAATGCAGTAGCACCCACATCGCCAATCTTATTGTGAAATAAGCTCAACTCTGTAAGAGTTGAATTCGATTCCAGTGCTTCAGCCATTGCAGTAGCACCCTCATCGCCAATCTTATTGTAAGACAAATCCAACTGTGTAAGCGTTGAATTCGATTTCAGTACTTCAGCCATTGCAGTAGCACCCACATCGCCAATCGTATTTTGAAATAAGGTCAACTGTCTGAGAGTTGAATTCGATTTCAGTACTTCAGCCATTGCAGTAGCACCCACATCGCCAATCTCATTGTAAGACAAATCCAACTGTGCAAGCGTGGAATTCGATATCATTGCTTCAGCCATTGCCGTAGCACCCACATCGCCAATCTTATTGTGAGACAAGTGCAACCCTGTAAGCGTGGAATTCGTTTTCAGTACTTTAGCCATTGCTGTACAACCCACACAATTAATTTCGCTGACAGTCAAATCCAACTCTCTAATGGTTAGATTTGTTTCCAGTGCCTCAGTCAATGTAGCTGTAGCATGGGGTGCACTACAAATGGTAGCTCTCTCAATCTCAAGAAGCGAGCCGCAAAGGCGTGCCAATTGCTTGTGTAAATCATTCTTTTCTTTCTCACATTCATTAATGCACTCCAATGCAAGGAGAAGAAAGTCATCGCTTTTCTCTTTGTTGACTTGACTCACCATACTCTTTATGACTTCCGCTGCCTTTTCTTCGCTTTGTAATGCCACCATACCTACGGCAAACAAAAGGACTTGTTTAAGCCCGCTCCAATATCTTCCGTCGGCAACTAAGCTAGTGGCACTAATTTCGCCATCGAGAAGCTGACAACAGAGATAGAATGCTGCGAAAAGCTCCTGAAAACTCTTGTGAAGAAAGCCATAGCGCAGACTTGGCCTTCGTTTGCTGCTTCCAAGCTGAACTGACAGAAATCCGAACCCAGGTACGTCACTCGTGCGATCTCGAAACAGGCTGGCCTCAAAGTACATATCATCTTCTTGTAAGCCATCCAGCGCTATCTTGCCCAGCTGTTTTAATTCTGCCTTGTGCTTTTCAGTGAGGTCTTCATTGCTTTCTGGTAACCCTTTCTTTCGCCTGTATCTCCTTAAGACGCAATGCACTATTTCTAGAAAAATATGAGTTCTGCTTCTTGGAAAAATACCGTGCAAGTCTTCACAAAGAAGGCACAAAAGTGCTGTATTTAAAGGATTTGCTGTCAGGTTCCGTAGGGATTTGTCTCTGTCTAGATTATGTAACAGCTTTTGACCCAAATTCTTCATGGTTTTAAAATAACTGACAATGAATTGTTTGACATCTTCTTCTGTAAACCCTTCGATCTCTAGCAATGTGTCGCAGCACTCTCGTACCTTTATCCCAGCCTCGTGCCGTGCGGTCACTACTAAGTGACATTTTGGAAGCATTCTTCCTTGAATGATCTCTTTGAACATTGGTAATTTACCAGAGGGTAGCTCATCCAATCCGTCAAGTACCAGTAAAACGTTTGACTGATTGTGGCGAACAAACTGGAAGAATTTCTCCCTGTCTTCTTCTTTAACATCTAAAGGGAGAAGCTGATCATCAATGGCTTCCCAGAGGTCCGACTTGATTTCGCGACATTTTAGCAGCAATACCACCTCGAATTTTGGGAAAGAGCTTCCTTCTTGCCTTCCAGTGGCCCAGTCGTAAACCAGCTTCTGGCAGTAGGTGGTCTTTCCCATGCCAGGATCTCCTTCAATTAACACCGTTCTCGGCCTTGGGCATTCTTCGTGTGACTTGAAGATATCAGACATATTAACAATTTCATCGGTCTTTGCTCCTCTTTCTTTCTTCCTGCTGACTATTTTAAGCCTGGTGAAAATGTTATCAAGATGGAATCGAAACTCTTCGCACCACGGAAACGGAGCGAGCCACCCCTCACGGGTTTTGTAGAGTTCGCGAAAGGTGTCAATAAACTCAGCTGGATTAAAACAATCTGAAAGTAAAACAGCAATCAGTAATTGTGAAGAAAGTGAGAAGGTAAGATTCTAGCGTGGTAAATGAATGAAAGATATTATTTATGGTGGAGCATCCTTACTAGAAATCGGTAGGTTATTGGTTTGACTCCTGTTGGTCGAGCTTGGAATTCGTTTTTTTTCCGAGTTTGCGTCTGACAGTATTGAATAAATCACATCTAGCAATCACTAAATAATAAAGAACAAGATCAAACCTCGTTCCCAGGGTTTTTCCCTCACTTGGGGGCCGGAAAAAGGCCTGAGAACGAGGTTGTAACTAGATCTCTTAATTAGACTAGTATGTCATTTAAAACAGTAAAAGGCTTTGCTTGACGATTTTTATTTATGGCGGAGTGATGTGGAACCGTTTTCCGAAACGCATGTTTTTTCTCTTTTTTTTTTTTATTTTTTATTTTTTTATAACGCACAGGCATTTTGTAACCGTTGACGAATCCCTGTACTCCATGTTTCCATAGCATTTGCCCCGGATTTTGGAATCAATACAAATGAATTTGTAGGTGAACCATTAAAAGGTTTGGATAGCAGCCTAGTTATATTCGATTTTGTTTCCACTTGTTAAGTAAATATGACCCCACAGTCATACCGATAGTCTCCCTCGCAGCCGTTGTTTTTTTAGCTGTCACGCAACGCTCCCCCCAAGAGAGGAGCGTTGCGTGAGGGAGACTATCATACCGATGGGAAATTGTCTTGTTTGATAGCAGGCGGCCACGCTCCAGAAGAGTGCTGGATCTCAGAACCTGCGCCGTTTCAGAGCGCGGCAATGAGATCGGGCACCACCCGTTCTGGAATAAAGTTACGTAAAATGACGGCGACCCACATTGGCACAACCGCAGGGTGAAAGACGCTATTCATGTAAGACTTCACCCTGAAATCATCAATAGGGATTGTTGAATTAACTGTTGAATTTCCGAAGCTTGGGTCAACACCAGCCCAAGTAACGATGGAAACGCTCCAAACACCGCTAACTACAATACTACTTTTGTTAATCACCCAGTCAACACCATCGCCTTATGAAAACCAGCAGTATAGCAGCAGAAACATTCGCAGTTCACATGTAGGTGAGTAAATTGTGAAACAGACGATAAATTCAGCTATCAGTCTTTTTTTTTTATTTTCACACCTTCCATCTTTCCAAGCTTGTCCCTTTTGTTACTTTCATCTTTCCACAGCTGCCTCAGAATTTCTACAAGACAGAAACGAAAACTTCATTAGCCAGCCCTTTGACACGTTCTTTATTTTTCAATTTATTATTCTCATAAAAGTATTAACCGAAAGAATTCTTGACAAAAATCGTGTGATTAATACCAGAGCCAATGTTGGTTCTTTTGTTGTTGTTGTTGTTGTTAATTTGTATTTTGTTTGTTTTGTTTTTTCTTTCTGTTGTACCTTCCAAAATCTTTTGATGTTTCACCTTGGTACTGTCTTCGTCTTTTTTCTACTGAATTAGCATTTCTTTAAAAAATATAAAATAAAATATATTTATAATTTAGTTGGCTTAATGTTATCTTTATCTAAACAGTTTAATACATTGTTTTCTAAAATAAGGAATTTACGAAATCTTGAATCAAGACAGTTAAACACTGGATACAGACCAGGTCTTTTAAACTATATATGCTGGTTTCTACATACCTTCGATCTTTCCAAGTTTGTCCTTGATATTGCCTTCATCTGTCGTCTGTTGACTCAGCATTTCTTGATAAAAGAAAAGGTAATAAAATAATTATTGATGATTATGATAACGCCATTCCTTGGTGTACACCATGTCAAGAGAGGTGATATCTAAGTACCAGTCAAATAAAGACAAACTGTTCATTCTACATTTGGAAGTTTTGCCATCGTTTCAAACAATGAATTTCGTAAATATTTCTTGTGTCGAAACCAAAGCGTGGTCGCTAAGGGCTGGGTTCTTAATCCCCAGCAGGTAGTAAAGCCATCTAACCAAGTCGCACGACTCTCCAGACCTATAGTTACATACTTTATTTGTTTATACACGGTAAAATCTTCAGTACATATTACATTAATAAAAATAATAATAATTCAAACAGCACTGTTTTACAAGATTGCCGTGTGGGAGCCCGACTAACAATTGCAGTAAATTTGGTCAAGTTTCCTTTTAAAATATCCAAGAGAGTCTTATTTTCTTAAATTTACGGGTTGGCTATTCCATAGTAGCGCCCCGCTGTAGCCCAGGGCACGCTTACAATAGTTCGTGCGTGGCTTGGGCAGGTTTAGTTTCATCGCAGCGTCTCTTAAGTTATACAGTGTACTACGGATGCTAAATAAATCCTGCAGGTACGCTGGAGAAAGCTCTTCAATCAATTTAACCGTTAACATAGCCTTCAGTTTTTTTTCCTTCGTGTGGAGATATTATCCCAGTTGAGCCTATTTAGGAACTGGCACTAATGTCGTAACTGGACCTGGTAATTAAAACCTGGTAACGACCCTGGCATCCCTATTTTGGAATTTCTGGAGTTTTTCGCTCAAGGTAACGCTGAGTTCATCTCGAACAAGGCTGCAATAGTCAAAGTGGGGCAATTTTACTTGTGCACCAACGGCGCTATAAAGGAGACGAGGATCTCGAGCGTTCACTATGCTAGACATATCAAGTTCCATTCTCGTTCCCAGAGTCCTCTTTTCTTTTAGTCACAAGGTAAGAGAAACGAGAGACTCTGGTAGCAAAGACCCACCGGATGTCAGCGCATGTCAAATAACCAAGAATGTATTTGCTCATGCTCAGATATGTATCCTCAGGGACATTCTCGGTCCATAAGTCCTCGATTGTTTACCATTTAGCACAAATTCCCGGAAATTCCGTTTAGAATGTAAATGGTAAACGTTTTTTGGGTTCGTCCCTCTGGAAATTTCCCGGGAGAAACGAGAGTTCTGAAAAGGTAGTCCTGCTTTCCCGGTTGGGACGTTCCCGATGGAAATTCATTTACCATTTAGAAGTTTCTATGTTTCGTGCCAGTTTCAGTCCTCTTGGCTTTTGGCCGAGCGTGATCTATCCAATCAGCGAGCGAGACGTGACAATCCGGAAATTTCTAGGCAAATTGAAACAAAACGTACCGTTCCTTCCCAACCGGAATTTCCGGAATTTCTTTCTAAATGGTAAACAACCCTCGTGTGTTTTGGTCATGTGGTAAGAGAAGCGAGAGACTCTGGTAGCAAAGACCCACCTTTTGTCAGAACTTTTCTGACATTCGTTAGCGCTTGTCAAATAGCCAAGAACGTATTTTCTCATACTCAGATATGCATCCTAAGGGAGGGAGTGACAGTCCAGCTTTGGCTTTTATGATGCCTGACTTGAAAGCTGATTCGGCGAAGCTTTGAAAGAGACTAATTTCATTGAAATTAGAAAATTTACTATAGGAAAAGGGAACAACAAGTTGCCTTGCATGCAGTAGTTGTACAGAAACGAGACTGGCTGTGTATTTTGCACACCGGATTTCGAAAATCGTTGATATTCCAGCTTCTCTCGTTCGTGGTGGAAAAGCAATTGTGTTCTTGTAGTTTCGCCACTGAATGCGCTTATATCCGACCAAACAGAAAGGTTGAAGGTACGAAGTATTGGCTTGAAGGTTTATAAGCAAGGTAACAAAGACGTAATTCGATCAATTGGTGAGAAGGTGAAATTCGTAACCTCACTCGTAACGGTAAGTGCAAAGTAGCGGCTCTGGGGACGAGAATGACAGGGAGTGCGCAGTAATTCACCACTTTATTGTGCATTCAGTTTGTATTAGAAAAAAATCGATTTGCCCTTTGCAATCAGAGTCACTCGTAACAGGAAGTCCAAACGAGTGGCTCTGGGGACGAGAATGATTAAGTTCAAACATAGATGTGCATAAGAGTCAGAGCTATTTTTTTTTAATTTCAAATTCTAAATGATTTTAGGTTTCTCCGTTAGAGTAGTTTTATTTTCGTGTTGTTGAACTCTTTAGCCACTTAAAATACCTTGTATCTTTCCAAGTTTGTCGTTGGAGCTGTCTTCATCTGTCTTCCACCTTTTTAGCATTTCTTGATCAAAAATAAATAGTGAGGAAGGTTAGATGTCATGTTCCTTGAGATTTAACCTTATTTATTTTTACTTTCTATCAAATCAGCAAATCATTTTAAGTTTTCATTCCTTGTTTAAAGTACTTACGTACATACTCTGAGGTTAATGGTTATGTCCTCTGAAAGCTGGCGCTTTCTCAACAGGCCTTAAGCCATTTTATTTTTGGTGTTGTTGTTACATGTATATTTCTTTTGGAATGAGGAGAGATTTTTTTTCTGATTAGGCGTATTTAAGCCTAACCGTGATATATATATATATAAAAAAACTATACGTTGTCATGGATTACCGCTAAACATACTTCTAACGGCTCAACCCAGATGACAGCTTCATCATTCAATGACGTTCAGGACCCTGTTCGATAAACCGTCGTCTGTTGGTCTATTTTAGCGTTTTCTAAAGCATTTTAGCGTTTTTTAGTCCTATTTTAGCGTTTCATTTGCCAGCCTTCCTTGTTAATGCTCTCGTTTGCTTTCCACTGCTGATCAAGACAGAAAAGTATGAAAAAGATTAAAGCAAGTCAAGTTACTTCTTTCTTGCCCGTAGCTGCAAAACATGGCAGCTACAGTAACATCTACACAAAACAAACTCAGTTTAGGGATGATTAATCCTCAGTCTATTTTTGGAAAATTAACCCATAAAAACATTCGAGGCGCTCTTTCGTTTGTCAGATAATGATAAGTTTATAAACTGATTAGAATGCTCTTATCAAGACCCTATATCAAGTAAGTTTAATTTGCAATATTTAGCTAGCCTGTATAAAGGCTCTTCATTTGGGCAATTCAGAATTAAGAGAGGTTTTCCTTCCGAATCGTGCGTGGTAAAATGCTAAGGGATTGGGGCGAGGAGGGAAACGAAAATCCTGCAGCGGTGTCTGTTCTATTTGAGATCAGCCCCTTTTTCCGGTTCACTAATCTGTCAATCATCTAACCAGTCAGAAACATCCGGAAAAGACCTTTTGGGTCACTGTTCATTCAACTATGTTCGTTTGGGATTTTTGTCAACGTTTTCAAAGGATGCATCAGAGAGGGATTTCAAAAGGCAGTTCTCGCAACTTTGTTCTGAACTGCTGCACTTCGAGCAAAAAAAATTCGAGAAAACTTTGGCTGACAAAATCCGCGTTCCCTTACCATATACAAATAAGTAGATGTTGTGTATTTTGCAGGCGGTTTTATTCAGCAAATAGATCATGGTTTCACCGTCCTTTACTAAAGTGGCCTGTAGCCGTTTAAAATGTCAGCATTTAGCGTGCAATTGCTTGTTTGTGTTCTTCGAAATTCCAGTCACTTTACGTCCATTAATATTTATGTATCACTATAAACGGCTTGATCTCAACTGGTTACCCTTCGCCGTTAACGGCCTTCGTTTTGCCGTTCAGCCGTTTCCCCGGAGCTAGTGGCTCAAAATTTTGGAGCCGTGGAGCCGTGGACCCGTTCACCTGGAGCCGTTCAAAAATATTCTTCAGCCGTTCAACTTCATCCGTTCATTTGTTCCTTCAGAAATTCAAAGGTTCATGATGACCGTTTCAAACGGCTTGGTCATTCATTTGTCATCCGTTCACTAGCTATCCGTTTTGCCGTTCGAGTGGATATACGTTACCGTACGTTTTCGGGTGAGAGGTCACAATTACAGTGACACAGCCATTCGATCAATCAAGCCGAATCCCTCGATGAAATTGAAAGACAAGGCTTTTTGCAAAGCCTGTAGGCAGCACGGCCATCACATCCTTTTCACTGAGAAGACTCTTAATTGCGGGGCCTTTCTTCACATGAACTGGTTTACAGGACTTTGCATGCAGACAAAGCTGAGATAGCGTTACTCAGAAAAGCATCAATTTCTGCGTTCACGCTCGCTATGTTGAATTGACTGAAACTCTGCTCCACTTGTTTAACACGAGTGACCTGGTCGTGGCACGTCCGGCCGCACCGCAGGCTATCGAATTAGCCAATCTCAGTATTTTACATTTAGAATCTGAGCGAAAATACTCAAATCTTTCAGAGACCGCTGCAGACTCTTCTTTCCCTCGCTCGCCCCAATTCCTTAGCTTTTGACCGCGCACCATTCCCAAATGAAGATGGAGCCTGTATGCAGGCTAATATATAGCTGACCCATTTAATATATATCCACACAGCAGAACGAAAACAAAACCTCGTCTTTGCAACTTAGACCAACTTACCTTGCATCTCTGTTAACTTGTCCTTGGTGCTGCCTTCATCTGTCTTCCACTCCTTTAGCATTTCTTGTCAAAATAATGAAATCACAGAATGTTAACAAAAACAATAAAAGTTACTCATGAATGACTTTTAAACTTTTAGAGAAGCACGAATATTGAATGAGCTTTTAGTTCTTTACATTGTCTTCTGACAGATTCACGTCTTATTCCACATCTCCGTTTACACGTTGGCCACCATTGCTCACTCTTTACTTTATTTTTACAATTGCCACTGGAAAACAAAATTTGTCCTCCTTTGAGTTCAACTATTTCCTACTTACCTTTAATCTCTCCCAGCACCACATCCTTGGCACCGTCCTCTTCTTTCTTCCATTGACTAAGCATTTCTTGACAAAACAAAAGAAGTTATTAGCTTACATTTTGCCAGTACTATGAACTTGAATGATGTTTAAGGACTTTAAGAAAGCTGCAAAGGCTCTGTAACGTATCATGGCATAAATCTTTCAAAAGCAACATTTCAACGCATTGTCACTGAAGTGTATGTGTTTCAACTGAGTTACCTTGCATCGCTGTTAGCTTGTCCTTGGTGCCGCCTTCATCTGTCTTCCACTCTTTTAGCATTTCTTGTCAAAATAATGAAATCGCAGAATGTTAACAAAAACAATAAAAGTTACTTATGAATGACTTTTTAACTTTTAGAGAAGCACGGATATTGAATGAACTCTTAGTTCTTTACATTGTCTTCTGACAGATTTACGTCTTATTCCACATCTCCGTTTACACGTTGGCCACCATTGCTCACTCTTTACTTTACCGCTGGAAAACAACATTTGTCCTCCTTTGAGTTTAACTATTTCCTACTTACCTTCAATCTTTCCCAGAAGCATATCCTTGGCACCGCTCTCCTCTTTCTTCCATTGACTGAGCATTTCTTGACAAAACAAAAGAATTGTTAACAAAAACAAGAAAAGTCAATTATGACTGAATGGCAAACTCTTCTTTCTTTTTTTGTTGCCTTAGTCTCACGTCTTATTCCACATCTACAACCACATCCACATTCCACAATTTACACGTTTCGAGTTAAGTCAATCGCTCCTGTGACAGCAAAGTCTGCCACCGTTAAGTTGTGCACTCCTTGCCTTATTTTTTTAACCAGCCCTGGAAAGCAAGATTTGTCCCTTTGAGTTAAACTATTTCCAACTTACCTTCGATCCCTGCCATCTTATCCTTGGCGATGCCCTCTTCCTTTGTCCATCGACGAAGCATTTCTTGACAAAAAAATGTTATTGGCTTAAGTTTTAACGGTACATGTTATATGATCTAACTAATGTTTATAAAAAAAAAACATGACAAAGCCCTCCTACGTTTGCTTTATTAGTCGATTTGATACTTTTTATACAACAAGCGTCAACTTCACAATATTTGACGAACTCTTTTTCTTTTTTCAACCATTTGTCTTCCGGCTTTGGTAGCCGACAAAGTGCTTTCACATTAACAAAGTAACTGTTTTGCTGATTGAAAAACAAAACAAAACAAAAAAACAAAAAGAACAAAACAAAACAAACAAATTCTACTGAAACATTAACGTAAACAAATTACAGCATGGAAAGTGCTTTGTACGGCATTTACGCACTAATTGCATCAGAAATTACGTTCGTTCGCTTTCGATTTCTGCTACGTCAACAACTCGAACGTAAATACCGTACGCGCGCACTTACCATGAAGAGCCGCTCACTTGGATCTGGGGCATCTTTCCGGCCTAAAAGAACGTTAGCGGCCGGTCTTTTCTAGGAGTGAGTGCGGGCTCATTTCCCTCAGCAGCGCATAGTAAGGTGGTCTACCTAGCAATTTAGCGTTTCTAAATACGAAAATGAAACAAATTCAAATGAATTGAAAGCTTTGATTTCTTTTCTGAGAACAGCTTTTAATTTCAGAACTGCTTTGCAAGCATGTTTAAAAATTAAAGACTTACTGGGATGCAAATCAGTTTGTGACGTCCAATTAGGAATAGACCCAAACCCTTAGCAGATCGGGTCGTGTGAAAGATAATGCCTAGATTTCGTAACTTTTATGGCCTGTAAAAAGTCAAGATTTGGGTAACAAAACAAAAACAAAAAAGGCTCAAAAAGGCACAACGCGTTTCGAATTTCGAACAGGTGCAGAGATATAATTTAGCAAAAAAAATCACAAACAACAACAATAAGAACAAAATAAAAAAAAAAAACGGGTTAGGTGTACTTTAAGTAAATAAAAAGATCAGCTTTTTAGTGGGCAGTTGTCACATATCCATGTACGCTGAGAATTGAGGTTCTTTTATTCCAGCCCAGAAGTTCATTGTTTTTAAGAACATCAATTTTTAACTAACCTTCTATCTCTCCAAGCTTGGTTTTGGTGCTGTCTTCATCCATTTTCCTCTTCTTAAGCACTTCTATGTAAAAAGAAAGAACAGGATAATGAGACACAAAACACTACACTGTATTCTATTAATGGAAAAAAATGGCCACAGCATGAACTTGATTACGCTGTTCGCACTGCTGCTTCAGACAGAATATTATGAGGGACGTATACCTGACATTTCTGTAAGCAATTCCTTGGTGTTATCATCATCTTTCTTCCACTCCTTCAGCAGCTCTCGATAGTGCTCCTCAAAGTCAGGATCCATGCACTCGATTTTGAGCTTACTAATAGCAGCTCCATAACTCGCTCCTGAGTGAGCTCCAAGTCCAACCAATGCATTGCTGATGTCCTGCCAGTATACGTTGAACCTTGGATCGTCAACAGATGCCTGGCTTGCATGGGCGGAAACATTGTTTCTGTAGTGCTTGACTCTAGCGATGTTAGCTTCAAGGCTTGTATCAGAGGAAGGTGGAAGAATGTCCCAGCTGCCAGTGCTGGCTGGAGGAATCAAGCCGCAAATATTTCTCAGCAGCAGTATCAGGAGCGTGATGTCAAAGTTGGCTGACGACACAGAACTAGGGATTGTGGGATACAGCTTTCCCCATTGTGTCGCATCAAGGATTCTTTTCTTTCTCAATGAATGCAATGTAGGTTGTGCTGGTGCATGTGTCAAATCTGTATAAAGACTGGATGGGGGATGGAACTTGTCAAATGTGTCCCTCAGGGCCTGGGAACCCACATCCACCAAAAGACGACACAGGCGGGCATAGTTCGTTGTCTCCTTGGTAGAAGCGAATGACGGTGGAGCAGAAGCCATTTCTCAATGCGAACTGAAGACTACATTAACCTACAACAGAAAGCATTCAGTTTTTGTAAAACTATTGACGCTAATTCCTTTTATGCAACTAAACGCCAACTGCAAAGAATCAGCAATCAAAATGAGATGCAAGGTTAATTACCATCGTCACATAATTTTGGCACAGATTGTGTAAACGCAGAAAAGGTAACTTGAAAGTTTTAACGTTCTCATTATGTTGAGTCTTAACTAAAATTATGTTAAAAGAAAATTTAATTAAATTTAACTTCGTTTGTAAATAAACGGGGGTAATAGAGCAAACTGAAGACCGATTTTGTGCCCTTCGATTGTGCAATCATGGGAAACACAACCAGCAAAAATGAATCTGCCGCATGCTGATTGCTTATAATTATAACAAGGGATGGGGGAGAAACTTGATCAATTGCTATGGGAACGTATAGTAAATAACTGCAAAATTAATTAGTTACCTTCACGATTCACCTATTATATCTGAATTAATTACATTGATCTTTTTGAAGCAATTAGCAGTTTCACACTTCACAAAGACTTTTAAAGGTGCAAGCTATCAAAAGCTGATTCTTTTTTTTATTTTCCGCATTTTTTTTGAAGGTCTTAATAAAAACATTAAACTTGACAGTTTATTTTTACTGCTCATTATCTCAAGGTGGCGTGGCAGGAAAACATTTTGAATGTACATTGAACCTCCAAGGTGGCTGCGAATACAACAACTGCTAAATTGAAAGCTCACTGAAACCAGTCACATAGTATAATTTGTATCATGAGATATTTCTAAAACAAGTTTACAAACTTTTCTATGTAATTACAAGCCGTTAAAGAAGGGTTCTTTTTAACTTTCGAGCACGTTTCAGGCCTAAGTTATTATTTCTGGTCCTGGATACGAAGGTTGAAACTCGATAAAGTCTCAGTCGTCGAGATCTTTCACTTTCTCAGCGAGAGGGTTTCATTTCCTTTGCTTTTGCTTTCAGATTTCACGATTTTTTCCATTCAATGATTGTTTATTACTGCGTGCAGCCATGCAGATTTTAATGTCACGTCCATTTTCTCCCAAACAGCTGTAGCTAAACTATGTGTTACAATGTTGGAGCGTCAGGAACAAATAAAAAGAAGGACATTTTGGACATTTTACTATATCGCAGGAAATATAAACACGAACATCAGTGATAACAACAAGGCCATAATACATGAATATTCATTGCACTGGCGTAGCGGCGAAATAGGCAATGAAAAAGTTATTGTTCTCAAAACAATAAATAATAACTGAAACTTTCACGAGATTAAGCTTTAGCATCTGACATCAAAACTATTCTGAGGCGTAAAAAGGGCGCGAACTTCAAAAAGAAATTTTTTCTTCACTCTACAACTTACAATTCCACAGAAAAATCTGTGGGGCTATTATGGAAATATCTCGAGTTATGGGAACCACACGCCTTGTGACGAGTTTGTGCTGTCGCTTAGCACTAAGTTTTTTTCTTGGTTTGAAAACATGAACATATTACAACCGTAGCTACCCAGCCGGAAGAGACGCAAAGTACATTTAAAATGTTTTACCACCATGAAAATTCCTTGACCAGTCAAGGTCCATTTTTCTTAAGATCTTGGAGAAAACTAAGGGAATTTTTAGAATCAACTGAGCGTGTAAAATTGAAAACGATCAAACAGGTTTATCCCTTATTCGGCTTAAAAGTTGTATGGGTTGGGTGGCTTACACCTTCGAAGTTTCGTTGTGATGTGCAGCAAAGGAACTTAGAGATAACTGACATTTTTTAAAATGAGAAGCCACGCGTTACCGTTTCTATGTCACCATTACAAATAAGCTATGGTCATCTGTCCAAAAGATGTTCTAGTTCGAGGGAAATTAAATACCTCTTACTAACCGAGTTCGAGGTCCGTACTGTAAGTTACGGACCGAGTTTTTTCCCGTTGATTTATGGCCCAAGCGCGAAGCGCGCTGGCCATAAATTACAGAGAAAAAATGAGGATCCGTAACTTACGTATGGACCGAGAAAACGAGGTTAGTAAGAAATTTATTATATCTCTAAGGTTAATCCGGCGCGCAGGAAAAAAACTAGTTGAAGTCAAGCGGGCTCTACTGTAGAATACGGCCCGCAAAATTGACCAATCACAGCGCGCGTACTAAGTGAGAGATATAATAATAGTCATCATTGTAGGAGAAATTTTGTTTTCTAGAGGTACACTCCACAGCCGAAAAATCTGTCATCTAATTTACGTTTTATGCAAGTTAAGTGGTTCTACATCAGCTGGAAATTACCTTGCACTCACCACGACAAGAATACTGGGATAATGATCACACCAGAGGAGCTGTACCTGAAACAAACATTAAAACTAAAATCAAAACAAGTCCATCAAGCGTTTATTATAGACACGCGAGTGTTTAAAGATTGAATTCTATAACCGAGTTGAGTAGCGCTCAATCAGACCATTTCGAAATGACACTTCTGACAAAATTCGCTCTCAAGTGTAATTTAGGAATGCCAGAGTCATCATAATCATCTAAATTACGTTTTATGTAGCTTTAAAACGGATCTACATTAGTTTTAAATTATCTCAGTGTAGTCACTACGACCACACTCTGGGGAAAATGAAGACGCTAGAGTTTCTGGAGGCGGAATTAATTTAAATTTTTGCTAGATTGCATTGTGTAACCTGTGCAAAAATAATACATACTCCGTGAAGAAAAGGGACAAATAACCATATGTTGGTTTAATGTCTACTAAAGTGATTAAAGCTGGGTTTAAGACTGCTATTCCACGGTCGGATAAATCGATAAACTATAATTAAACCAGAACGAAATTATACATACAATTTCTTATCAAAAGTACACATTTGAAATCACCGCTTAAATACACTAGAGCCAGGTCGATAGATCAGAGCAGCTTCAGAAATTGTGACAAATCAATTCTTAGTTTTTGATCACTTTCCCCGGTCGCGCCGGCTAATTCGCTTTCGAGTTCCGCTTGCTTCTACTCTTGCAATCTGTTGATCGAGTCAGTAAACCTAGTAATCTTTATCTAGTGCAGGTCAACACATCAATAAAAGTGTTTGTTTTTGTTGTTAATAGAGTGCGGTTTTTGTGGTTCGTCTCTCTAAGCCATTTAAAAATGTGCCTTCTTTACAATTTGACTTCTTTAATATTCAAACATTTTTCTTACCTTGTCTAAGCGCAAAGTCCCCCAGGCCTAAATTGCTCGATACAGCTGTTGTAAATGAATTCTCAGGTACCAAGTAGGGAATAGTGAGCGGCGATGTTCTCCTGAAACAAACATGTGAAATTAATTTGATCGAATGTTTGTGTAATTGTTGCTGGGAAAACAATCCATTGTGCCACGAAGTCTTGCGAAGTTCGCTGCCTTTCTTCTTGCAGCAAAGATGAAAGGCTTTCTCTAGCAGTTCCATAAATCAGGGCGTTCATATCGCTTTGCAGGCTTTGTTTAAATCGTTTCATGAAACGCTGTCGCACCCAGAATGAAATGGGAGGGTTGGTCACTGCATCAGACAAACATTGATCTGGCAAAAATCATGGCATCAAAATCACTCTTCCAGAACCTGAAATTTGCGCTGCTTAAGGTCATACCGACTAAGTGAACATCAAACTTAAGGCAAAGGCTGTGTCTCCACGGTAGCTGCAATTTTTAATACATCACGGCCGGGCCGGCAATGAAAACAGAGACACTCGCAAGAAATTGATGATATTTTGATTAAAAGTACATTGGTCTCATGAACATTTTAAAAACAAAACAATTGAATAATTAAAATCAATCAATCAAAACATGGCGTTGTGTCGCGACAGTTGGATCACGAAAAGAAATTATCAAAAGAACATCTCACAAGAAAATCCTTTGAAAGGAAGAGAAGTTTTCAAATCTAAAGTTCCCTATTACTACAAGGGTAGAGTTAACGTACACAATCTTATTTTCCGAAACTCGGTAAAATACTGTCTGCTATCAGGCCTTCCTTCGCCCTTTTAGAGATATGCTTCCACGTCAATAAAGAGAGCCATCTGCGTTTCGAGTATTTCAATTGCCAAAGGTGACATTTTGCTCTGAAAGCTTTGGGGTTTTGATGATCATTCAATCCGAATTTGTGTAAAGTTTGAGAGCCTTCCGTGACAGAAATTCCACTCCACAACCGCTGGTTGCCCTTGTTTGCCATGGTAGTAACTCGTGAGAATATAGGTGATGTATTCTGACTGGTTGCGTTTAAACTCCATAACGGGATTGAATACAACATGAGGCAAGAAAAGAACATTTCGGAAAAAGACTGTGAAAATTAAATTTGCTCTCATTTGATGATTCTTATGACATACAACCTAACGAAACTAATAGTTTGATTAAGAACTTCAGCATACGCTTCTACAGTTTTCGCGTCAAAATTACCTTGAAAAGGTTGTCGCTTTTATCTCAAACTTCTGCAAGAAACTTTGGCGAGTCTTTTCTAACTCAAAATGTTCTTCGTTCGCCATGTTGTCGCTACAAAAGAACTGTGCTCTCTCTCGTACTCAACCTACTCTGGTTTCTCTTGGTCGCGCTCGGCCCAGGAAGATTGAATAAAAATTTCCGGTTTAAACAGATATTTCAAGGTTTGGATTGAATCAAAACTCAAGGCATTGGATTAAATAATGATAATCAAAAGATTGAATTGAATGAAAATTTATATTTACGATTAGATTGAATGACTTTTCACTGGTTTAAATTAAACCAATATTTGGTGGATTATGGATTGAATGAATTTTCACAGGTTTAAATTAAACCAATATTTGATGGATTATGGATTGAATGAATTTTCACAGGTTTAAATTAAACCAATATTTGGTGGATTAAACATATATTTCAAGGATTAAATTTTGCTACAAACGGCTTGCCATAGCAGAACCACAGTAGATTTAATTTCGTGTTCAGGTTCTTTAGTGGCTGTTCGTCCCTTGGTTTTCGTAAGATTTTTTTACAAACGAAAACGGATAACTGTTGGAAACAAGGACCGATGCGAGGTGTTTCTTTTCGTGAGCGATAACTGATGGTTTTGTTATGAGGTGTTCAGATCGATCGTACAGGCACTTGACAATACCGTGTTTTACAGATTGCGGGTGGTGTGAATCATACGCTAGGTACTGGTCAGTGTGTGTAGGCTTTCTGTAAACACTGGTAGAGAGGTATCCATTGCACTATCATTTTGCTTTGTTTTTTTTTTTTTTTTTTTTTTGGGGGGGGGGGGGGGGAAGGCTATATTGGCTCAAGGAAAAGCTCTCCTGGTATGAGGCCTCCGCACGTTGGTATTTTCCGTGATTGACGTGTGCAAACAGTTTCTTCAGCCATAAAATAACAAGAAAAGCCTGACTAAGCCTATGTACAGTATAGTGGAAAGCCTAACTTAAATAAACTACCTTCCTCTCAGACTTGTAAAAAAAAAAAGTACTGGACCACCCTTGACCTTCCCTTGATAGTTAGAGCAACCCTATAACATAAATTCACTTAACACAAACCTGTTTGATAGCAGTGACTGTGATAACAAAGACTAAGGGCAGAATGCTCGTCACTGGGCTGACGGGGCTGTCAATTAACAACTGCAACAGATCAAAGTTCATTAGTTAAAAAGAAACAAAACAAATGGCTCAACATACAGGGCATACACACAGCTGTATTATGTAGTTAGGTTGGTAGTACATGTAAAGTATTTTATCTAGTGTCCCCTATTAGTAGGCCCTACCAGGGCCAGCTAGAAGACTATAGCTAGACACTTACAGTATTAATAAAAAAAGTTCATCATTATCATCATCATCACCATAATTATATTGGTGATGATTTGACCTTAAAATTCACATTTCTGTACAATTTGCTATCCCTCGGCATACAGGCTGGATATCATCATTTCAGAGCAGTCATACAGTAGTCTGAAGCATGCTCTTGTTTTGTAATCCCAAAATTAGTGTATGACTCCAGCCTAAAAGTGAACCACCTGAAGTGATCCATGGATGTCTTGAATTATTTCTACCCAAACAAAAGAAAACAAACATGTATGCCCTGTCCAGATCCCTTATCTGTTTCTTGTAGTTTTGGCAAATTAAAAGTCACCCTACATTTGTTTTGTTTTACATTGCTTCACTCTGAAATTGGCCAGCAAAACCTGCGTCACTTTCTAAACCAATGACAAGCAAAACCAAAACCAATCATGACTTACAAGTACATGCACACATAATTCCCCATACTTTGTGCTGGTTATGTGTCATTGTCTTGAATTGACTGGTTCATTGCATTGTGAGCCACTGTTGTGACTGACTGGTCTGGAGTAAATTGCTTTGGTTTTAGTTTTACGCCACTCAATTGAATTTTACAGTGCGGCTACTCGAACCAAGGCCACCCTGGAAATGTTTTTGCAAATTGACCAGCAGCTTTCAAGGGATGAAACAATAGAATGGTCACAATTTGAAAATCTTCCATTTGAATGGTTGGAAAGTTTCATTCTAATTCAAAATGCAGCTTTGCAGGAATCAAGATGGAAAACTCTATGATATAACGGTCAAAATAATCCCAACTCTTGCGAGAAGAAGTTCTTAATTTAAACCACAATGGGATGTCACAGCGAGCAATTGCTAGAGAGCTCAAAACAAGCCATTGCTTCATCCAGAATGTGTTAGCCAACTACAATCACAGCGGTTCCTTGCTCCAGCATCTCCGAGATCCACCAGAGAGAAGAATAATGAATCCTGAAGTAATCAGCTGTATTGAAACGGAGAAACTTAATATGCAACCAAGCGTATACGTAAGGGAAAGTTCTGCAAGATCGTTTGTTACTCGACGGAGTAGTTCATCCCCTGGACCTGCTGTTGAAGTCTGCCATATCAAAGTGTTTCAGGGAGGATCTCTACATGACAAAAGAGAAAATACAGCAAATACCATCAGAATCACAAAGGATTGACAATATCCATTGCCGAAATGAATTCCTTGAAGCAATATCCGACTTGGAACCAGGGACCATTCACTGCTTTGATGAGAGTAGTGTTGTGAAAACAACTTGTAACCGAAAATATGGAAATGTCCCTAGAGGTGAGCAAGCATTCGAAATTCAACGGTACGCTTCAAGTGCTACATACACTATTAATCTGCTGCATTCTCTATTCGGCGTAGACTTTATTCCTGAACGTACTTGAAGGTCCATCCAATGGCCAAGAGCTCCTGTTATTTTTCGAGGAAGCAGTTCATCTCACAAGAGCAGATGGATCGGCTGTGCTTGAGAGAGGCAATACGGTAATAATGGACAACTGTGGCTTCCTCCATGGCCACTTCGTGGAGCCCATTCTTACTGCTTTGCTAGCAAATTGTGGTGTACGCTTGTTATTCCACCCACCATATTCACCTGAGTTCAACACTTGCGAACTGTGTTTTCATGACATCAAAGAGTTCCTGCGACGAAATCAGTGCTTAGCAGAGGAAGAAACAGCTTATGCAATCTACGAGGCATGCGAAAACATAACACAGCAGAAATCCGTAAACTATTTTATGCATTGTGGATACCTTTTCTAGACCCCTAAATTCCAAAGCAAACACTTTGGTATTTCTAGTAGACTAACTCAATCATCTGAGCACACTGTAAATAAAATTATAGCATGACTGAACAAATTGTAAATGACATTGAAATAGCCCGACTGTTGTTGAATAAATAAATTTGTCTTTATCTACCGACCTGTATATTCCTGCAATATTAGATATCTTCTGTGGAAGAGAATGAGAGGGCAGATATAGTCTCTTTTCTCATACAAAATTGCAAAGTTGCAAATTGAGTTAGTCAAGAAATTTGCTGGGTGAATTTCACACTTGAATGATTTTACAGCTGTCACAACAGTGCTCCAGAAAAGAAGTGATACCGAAACATAATCCCATAAATTGTCACCTTGAAACAATGTTTCACATGCTGAAATCTAGAAAATCTCATTGCTGTCTCAGGCTTCAAACACAGTAGTTTTGTCCCAAAATTTTTCAGAAAAAATTCAATCACTCATGACTGATAATAAATTTATGTGTGAAATCAGTTGTGAAATGTGACAAAAAGCTGGGGAGGAGAACTTATTTGTCAATCAAACATCACAAACAGTTCATGTGCGACTCGATTCACACGTGAGAAAACTGCGAAAATGACGGATCAAAACTACATGTACTTTGGTGTTTCGGAGGTCTACATGTATACGTGGCTGTTGTCAATCTTGCAAGGATTAAACCTTGAAAGGCTAGCCCCAGAGTTTGAGAGGAGAGGCTTTCAGAGTATGTATTCGCTAAAATATATCGGGCAGAATGATCTGGAAGTCATAATAAATTCTCCAGACAAATTGTTACTGGCAGAGAGAAGAATTCTCCAGAAGGAGCCAGAGGAGATAAAGAAGCCATCTCTACAGCCCAAGGAACTTTTTCCATCTCCATACACTGGGTCTCTGCAAGTTGTTAGCCCTATTAACTCTCCTATGCTTGTCAGCACGACCAGGTCAGGCCCGGCTTAGAGCTCATCCAATGTGCCTGTAAGTGGAACCATGTATCAAAAAAGCGCGGTTAACGAAAGCAACGAGCAGTCAACAACCTATCTTGAGAAGAAAAGCAGCAAACTAACGGAAAATCTCTCCATAATACAAACACAAATCAAAAGTACTACTGACCAGCTTGAAATTGTTCGTAATCAGTACGAACAACCATCAAGCAAAGCTAATGGACGGAGAGGAAAACTTTGCACCTGATGTCATCAGCCGGGCCACTACAGAGCTCATTGTTCAAACCCGACTTGTATGGACGTGAACAAACTTATTGTGGCACAAGTGAGAAACACCCAGAAAGCAAAATGAGATCACGTTTAACTATTAATTTCTCATCTTCCCTGTCATTTTTCTCAGATCCCAATCCTTCCTTATTAATTTTAATGGTTATGCTAGCTTTGTCTTAAGTTTATGAAAAACACAAAGTTTACTTTAGCATTCATACAGCAACTGTTGCAGCAGTGAAAAATGATGAAAAGCAAAAATTTCATGGGCAGCAAGAGCACTTGCCTCGAGGTTTTTAATCTTCTTTTTGCCTTGGCATTTAAAATGATGATGATGATGATGATGATGATGAACTTTATTCATGTGTCGATGTATTTAGCTGACGCTAATTGGGGACACAACATAAAGATAAAATAAATAATGACGCATATGATAAATAAAAGATAAGAAATAAAAAAAGCTATAAAAGCTATAGTATAATCCTATATATATTATATATACATTTACAACATGCTAAAATAATCAAAACAATTCTAGGAACACTGTCACAACTTGAGAGGTACAAATAACGCACGCAGAGCAATAATTGTTGCCATTTATCAGTTCAGCAAGATCCCTACAGTACCGCTCAAAAGTAAGTTACCACCCTCGCGCGCGACGCGAATCCCGTCGCGCGCTACGCGAATCCCGTAGCGCGCGATGTTCTGGAAACTGTAAGTATATTGACTTGAAGCTCTCTCACCATTTAATATGCCCATTGTAAAGCAACAATAGTCGATTTCAATAGTCAATTTCCAGTGTTCGCAAAAGCCCACTAAGAAGAAATGAATATGCGTAATCGATCAATCATCGCCGGAGAAGGGCAGCGTGTGCTTCGCTTCCAAATTCCGTGTCAAACTGTTTTCTCCTCGAAACTTTGATAGACTGAGGTCGACATATTAATAACTTTAAAAAACCTGTATACACAATATCATGTACATGAACATGTTTTTCAGTCTTTTGAAGTGGAGACATTCCGAGGAATTCTACCGTCGTCGCGCCGCATTCAATTCACTTCATTGGACACGAGCTTCTTCCTACACTGTACATCAAACTGCCAATTTTTCGGGGTCGTGACTTAAAGTGGGACGGGGACGTGGGGACGTGGGACTCGGGGACTCGGGGACTCGGGGACGCGGGTACGCGGGGACGTGGGGACGTGGGGACGTGGGACGCGGGGACGCGGGGACGCGGGACGCGGGGACGCGGGGACGCGGGGACGCGGGGACGTGGGACTCGGGGACGTACGGGTAGGACTCGGGGACGCCGGGGCGTGGGACTCGGGGACGCGAGGACGTGATAAACAAACAACACCCGAATTTTCCGCTGAATTTGCAATTTACAGTTCTCGGTGGTTAAGAGAAAGGTATTACATGATGGAGTTTGTCAGCAGACTAGTAGCCATCGTCCTTGTTCTGCCGGATATGTTTGCTTGCCTATTTTACCATGAGAGCCCTGGGAACACAATAGCTTCAGCGCAGGGGATCTTATACCTCGTGGGCAGCCATGGAGGACTTTCCTGGTAAGTAACTGTGTTTTCTTGTTAATCCTTTGACATCCGTGCCTTATGCTTGCTGCTTTCGATGCTGATGTTTACTTCAGGAAAACTGTTGTCCAAAAATGCATATTTCTTTGATTTTCATTCCTAGAATGTGTGGAGATAAACTCTCGTAATGATCTCGAGCTGGAACTGAAGGAACACAAATGGTGCACACCTTAATCAGTAATGCTTAATTTACTTTAGTAAATGATCCATTCCAGTTCCTATCGAAATCTCAAACAATAATTTTTGTACCTTTCTTCGGATTCTTAACATGTACTTTTCTCCGGTTTTCACTCACTTTCCAGCTCGAGATCATTACAAGAGTTTATATCCACACATTCTAGGAATGAAAATCAAAGAAATATGCATTTTTGGACAACGGTTTTCCTGAAGTAAACATCAGCATCGAAAGTAGCAAGCATAAGGCACGGATGTCAAAGGATTAACAAGAAAACACAGTTACTTACCAGGAAAGTCCTCCATGGCTGCCAACGAGGTATAAGATCCCCTGCGCTGAAGCTATTGTGTTCCCAGGGCTCTCATGGTAAAATAGGCAAGCAAACATATCTGGCAGAACAAGGACGATGGCTACTGGTCTGCTGACAAACTCCATCATGTAATACCTTTCTCTTAAAGGAGCACTGTCACCGGGATTTTTGCTGTTTTTGGTTCAATTTTGCCAAAATTACTGCCTTTTACCTGTTGTCGTGAAAAAAATGCTCCTACAGAATCAGCACGATGAATTCCAATGGCATTTTAGCAGAAAGAGCTAACCATAACAATTTTTTTGGTGATTTTTCAATGCACAGCTTGAAATTTTGAAAAAACTTGCCAGTTTTTTCAAATTTGAATCCATTTCCATCCTCGTCAACTTAGATGGAATACAGAAGTTTATAGTGTCAATGCAGTTCTACAGTCTTTGGCAACAAAACTAGACCATTATTTTAAGGTTTCCACTGATGCATTGGCAGTTTTCAGCTTTTTAAAGTGATGGTACAATAGCGTGACACTGCCCCTTTAACCACCGAGAACTGTAAATTGCAAATTCAGCGGAAAATTCGGGTGTTGTTTGTTTATCACGTCCTCGCGTCCCCGAGTCCCCGCGTCCCACGTCCCCACGTCCCCGCGTCCCCGCGTCCCCGCGTCCCCGCGTCCCCGAGTCCCACGTCCCCACGTCCCCGTCCCACTTTTAGTCACAGCCATTTTTCGGCTCGTCCATGAGCCATGACTGATGCTTGATACTTTTTGTTTGTTTTCTATTCATCTGATTCTTGACAACTAGCCATGAAAAAAATTGAAAATGTTGGCGAGTTGGCACGGAGTTTCAAGCAGCAAATTAAAAACAGATCGAGCCGTAGATAAGAAGACCAGCGTAATTAAGCGGAGCACGTGCGAGGCATCCGAACTACTTACTCTTCGGCAAATCTTTTTTCCACGGACAAACTCTACTGGATTAAAATCTAGACAAGTTTACAAAGATATGGCCAGGAAAATGTGTTCCGGTCTTTCGAAGTAGAAAATATACGATTGAGCGCCGGCGTGTCGAATAAACAAAACATTTCACATACAACTACCCAAACTTATGCGTCTTCACCGTTGGCAGAATGAACTTCAGATTTCTACATGATAAAATTGTTCGTGCACAAAGAAGGAAATAAAATAAACTCCGTTCTGTTTCGGGTTCTATTGCTTCGCTTCTCATGAATTTTTCGGTCATATTGAGTGGAAGGTTTCAAATTACACAGACAGTAGTTTTGCGGTCCGAAAGCAAAATGTATATGCAGTAACCCGGCTGGTCATTAGTCATTTGCTTGTGCCGAACTAGCTCTTGATTATGTCCTCAACGAATTTAGAAAACACGACCATTTAAACGTATCGACGACAGAACCGATAAAAATTCAACTAAATTCAGCGCTAGCGGGAGTAACGAATTATGCTTATCATTCGCAATTGATCATTCGTCGGTTTGTTTACAAGTTTTCGATTTGTAATGACCTCAATGATGCTATATTTATTTGCACAGAAGTGAACTACACGTATGAACGACTCAAAATTCGACAGAACAATAGCTGCATTTGGAAAGTGTTACGCGAATTTAATTGATGTCACGTTGCAAAATCACCCAAAATTTATGCCCAAAATTTCCGCTTTAGTGACTCTCGCACGACGCGAATCGCGTAGCGCGCGACGCGATTCGCGTAGCGCAGGAAACGCGACGTGACTGGTAACTTACTTTTGAGCGGTACTGTACATCTTGTATGAAACTTAAACCTTGATAGGCTGCTCGTTTCAGTGATGTTTTTATCTAGCTTGTTCCATAAAAAGGGTCCAAGATATCTAAGAGAGTGTTTACCATACAATACAGAATTAAATCTACATGTAGGAATATTAAAATTTTGGTTTCTAAAATTATATTTACAAGGCTTAGTACTGAAAATGTCACAAATGAAATCAGGAACTAGCCTATATTTAACCTTATACATGAGTATAACTATGTCTTGTAACCTCCTATTAAGAAGACTTGGTAGTTTAGCACGCTCTAATAATTTCATATACGTTTCCGAATGTGAGTTATAAACTATCCTTAGTGCCCGCTCTTGAATTCTTTCAACCATTCTTGTATCCGAAGCCTTACAGAAATGCCATGTGAGATGACAATAGGTGAGATATGGCATGATAGCAGTTTTATAAAGTAATAGTTTAGCCTCCGTAGTGATTAAGTTTCTTAACCTGGTGAGAACGCCCACCCTTTGACTGGCCTTTTTGCATAATTTGCTAATATGTTGGCTAAAAATTAGATTCTCATCGAAGTTCACACCCAGTAGCTTTATATTATCTGTTGTCTTAATCGCTTGATCACCAATCTTGATGTTAATCTGTTCAGTTTCATTACATTGTTTAATCCCTATGGCATTAAGTTTTTCTGGGCTGGATAATAAATAGTTGTCCTTATACCATTTAAGGGCAGAGTTTCCTTCCTTTTCCATATTAGTTCACATAATGGACATATCGCTGCCAACTATATACATCTGATGGCCACCAGCATACATATTTAAATTTGCCATCTTATTTATTTAGATATTTGAACATCTACTATGTAAACAGATAATGGCAAGCTACGATTATATGATGTACTCTAAAATGACAGCTTATAGAAAAAACCACAGCAGTGAGACTGCATTAATTAGCTTGGTGGAAGATTGAAGACTAGCCTGGGATAACAAACAGAAAGCACTTTTGTTATTGATGGACATGTCTAAGGCCTTTGACTCAGTTCTTCCCTCATTAACTGTGGCCAAACTTGGCGCTTATGGTTTTAATAACAAATCATTGCAATTAATGTGTTCATATTTTAAAGACCGGCTTAACAGGGTGAAAGATGGCAAAGCTACTAGTGACTGGAATGTGATGAACCATGGATGCCCTCAAGGATCCTCCTTTGGTCAAACACTGTGGAACTTGAACCAAAATGATCTATCCTATCATATAATGCAGCACCCAATATAATGCAGCACCCAATAATGAAAGTTTCACACCTTTCATTTATGCCAGTTTCATGCACCTCTTATTAATAATCTATGCAAATTTTTTACTTATATGCATGTTTAAAAAACCAAATTTCATTCTACCCTTTTGTTTTCTTCTTTTAAAATTTTGCTGGCCTAGGTAAAGTAGCCCACTGCATTTTTATACCAACAAATTATGAAAAAAACATAATCTGGGGCAAAGTTTTCTTGTTTCAGGAAACATCATAATTGTATATAATTTCTAGACCTAAAATTCCCATCACCACCCAAGATGGCAACCTTTTTTTTTTACTAGTCTGGACATTTAAACATGCTTTTCTTGTGTACTATGCTGGGTACAGCTTTTTAATGCCAATTTAAGGAAGCAATTTGAGCCGTGTGTAAACCTTTTTATCTAACTGCTACTTTCTTTGTCTTGAACACTTCCAAAATTGTGTAATTAAGTATGCTAATAAAACCCTTTCTTGTCAATGTCGTTGTTGTGATGTTTGCACTTTATATCAAGCTGTAATTTACATGTACTCATCATACATGTACGCTTACGATTACTCTTACTACTTTAATAATATACATGAAAAAATTTCTCGATTCTCATTGGCTAAGAGAAATGCAGTTTTTAGGAAACACCGGTGCAGAAAAAAGGTAATTCGGTGCAAAAAAAAGGAAATACAGTGCAAAACAAGGTAAAAAACTGAGGATTCTGATTGGTTGATAAACAAAGGCGCTGCGATTGAGCCAATCAAACGTGGCCTCTGAATGGCGCAATGTCTAAAGAGCTGCAAGCGACTCTGCGAGCCAAAACAATGGCTGGCTTTTTGAGCAGGTTTTCTTTCTTCGTGACCACAATAACAGCAGAGAAGCTGCAAAACAGCTCTAAAAAGGAGAAACGGCTGCGAAAAGCACTGTATTTTAGCTGTCTGTTTGGAAACAATGGTGTCCAGAGAAGGGAATTGCCGACCTAATTGGAATTACGAGTCCGTTGATGGAGTGACGCCGAGATTAATAAACAAACAAGGACAAACAAGGCGAAGATAACGAACGATAAAGCCTGAAGGTAATGATTACAGCGCTTGATAGACACTTAGCAAACAAAGTAGCCTTATAGCTATAGCCTGTAATTGTTTAGCCAGTTTTTACAGCTAAAAACGCTTTAAAAACATTGAGAAAACTGTTGTTTTGGTTCACCTTAGCTTCGTTGCGTTGCTTCTGCAACGTTAAGAAGCTATCTCGCAATTTTTTCATGTATATTATTAATAAGTAATCACATGATTTTTCTCGTGCAATTTGGAATAAATAAGCACTTGTAAATTTTTTCAAAGACCACAAATTGCACTCGCCCGTAATTTTGTGAGTCTTTGAAAAAATTTACTTGTGCTTATTTATTCCAAATTGCACTCGAAATCATGTGATTACCTATACAAATACAAATAACAGCCATTAAAAACTTGCTTATAAAAACATTGTGGCTTGGCATCGTAATCAACTTCAACAAGAAAACCAACCACCAGCCCACACCTGGGTATACTTTCATCAATTATTAGTGACAAATAAAAAATATGCATGCTATTTTCTCATGGATTAAAAGGTGGGAGAAACTTTTTCAATTATAGAACAATTTTCAAGTATTTCTTTGCCTATGCAAAAAAATAAATAAATAAATAAACAGGTCATGAGCAGTGAGCCATAAGCTTAAGTACTTGTAGTGTGAAGATTGTCAAGAGATGAGAATCGGAACAACAGAAAATGATCACATAAAATATTAATTTATTGACTCACTCGGACGAAGAAGTAATCAAACCATTTTATAACGCGTCGACCTGCCTTCATTTAAAGAGATATGATACAGCTCAACCGTACAGATAACTGGCACCGAGAAAAGTTATATATGTACGATACAATCTAGACAAGTCTAGTAGTCTCTCGTTTTGTTTTTCATGCATAACACCGATTCCTTCGCGTCACGATCATAACTCGAGCTTGTTTGGGTCTTCGAAAACACACAAAAATATCAAATTCTTCGTGGAACCTTTTCAAATAATGACCAAGGCTTGTTAATTACGTATAATTATTTCACTGGGTGAGCGAAATATCGAACGTAAATTTCTCAAACCACAATTACGAAAATTCCGCATACAGCTCACTGCAAAATGTAAATTTCAATTTGTACGCCTTTCCTGGTCTCATCGCAACCAACAACCAGTACGATTTGCAAACAACTTTTCTTTCAAACTAGCTACGATAAGATTGATACCTTTTCTCCTTCGGACGCAACCAATAATTGATTTTAACAAGCCCCTCTATAAATACCACTGTTCATTTGTTCACTCAACGTATAAGAGACTTAACTCTACAAGATACGGAATATGAACACTTGGAAATTCCTGCTCAATTATTAAGTAAATCGCCACACCTTTAACTAAGAAACGAAGGAGAAAAGCGAGGTGTCGTTTACCATTGAGTACACAAAATTATGTCCAACTGAAGGCTCCAAACGTTCTGATCGCACAAATCCAGCGCACAGCAAGAATTTCGCTTGCACGTAATTATAAAGAATTACGCCGGATTTGTGATAGTCACACTTACCCAGAGCCGGTCTTTTAGGCCTCCAAAAGGCATCGGATGTCACGAAACCTGCCGCACGCTGATCGAGTGAATAAGACGAAGAAGTTTTTCAATTCAAATCATATCGTGTGGAGTTTGTCTCGCACTGTGACGAATACTCGTGCATGTTGTCAAATACCGTCGTTAGGCTTTGACTATTCGTGGTATGTCTCACCTCTGCATCTGCTTGTTACGATGTGAGTTGTCCGTTTACTGTACCGTTCGTTTCACGCACCGCATCTGTTTTTCCACCTGGGTTTTTCAAACCTCACTGCGGAACTGAAACTCGCTGAACTCGC
>JAEMWC010000175.1:275000-287500 GCA_016490735.1 Pachyseris speciosa | reverse complement strand
TCTTTGCAGAGGTGTCGGAAGAAATCAGAAAAACCGGTAAGTTATGACGTAAATTATGCACATGTCGTAGGCTACCCCGTAAGGTCGACCCCCAGGCCAACCAAGGGGATTGTAAAATCAGTCAAACAAACTTGAGGAATTTCCCTGGGGAGTCGGGGAATCTTGCAAGACAAAGTCCCCTGGGTGAGGTGTCTCTCAGCAGAAAATCCCTGGGACTAACATCCTAAATACAAACTTGTGAATTCCTCCACCCCCTAATCTTTGATCGTAAAACAATGTCGAGATTTTCCCCTTACCTCGGGCAAAGAATCCCATGCATCTCATTGTATTCCCCCACATATATCCCTGGTTGGCCTGGGGACCAACCCCACAGGGTAGCTAATGACATGTGCATAGGTATGTCTGCATGAATGCTTACGAATTTTGGGAAACATGATAAAACAAATAATAATAATAATCATCATAATAATAATAACTATTTATTAGTAGTACTTCCTGGAGGTGGCTCTTTGCCTACTAATTACAAATCTCAAATCAAATTAGATTAAATCAAATGTTGGTTTTTGAAGAGAGGGGAAATCCCAGAGTATCCGGAGAAAAACCTCTTGGAACAGAGTAGAGGACCAACAAACTCAGGCCACATATGACACCAAGTCCAGGAATCAAACCCAGGATACATTGGGGGAAGGCGAGCACTCTCACCACTGCGCCAACCCTGCTCCCCAAAAGCTTAAAGTGCCCCTAACCCCAAAAGTTTTTTCATTTTAAATGATTTGTTTCTGAATTAGAAGCACAACCGTGAAAAAATTTTTTGATTCAGTTGAATCTTCGCTGTTCTGTGCCCTGGTAAAGTCTCGAAATTACGACCAAAAACGCCGCCATTTTGTTTCACAACCAAGTTAAGGGGAAATTCGGTTCAGCGCTTTTATGACGTCATCCCGGGAACGGAAGTTCTGTTGCGCTTACAAAGTTCTTTGAAGGAAGCTCAATAATTCTAACTCTGAGGGCAAATAACACAGGATTTTAACCGATAATTTATATTCATAGTATTGTCACCTGTAACATGTCTCTGCTAAGAGAAGATTTGATGTTTTGCAAACGAATGAGCCAAAAACAGACCGGCTGTTCGTGAAATAAACATATTCCCATCGGCTAATCTAACAAGCATTTTATGCCCCTTTATACGGTGAAAACAGAAAATTCCAATGAGTCCATTCAGTGAAACGTATGGACTAACTTCTTGGGGAAATGCATCTAAGACCTTGTTAAATAAAGTCCTTGTCCTTCAAAAAGGTGCACTCCGTCTTATTCACTTTGCACAACCAAGGGAGCATGCAATACCCCTCTTCTTGAAAGGAAAACTTCTACCGCTCCAATTCCTATATTATGAGAAAATTGCTAATTTAATGTACAATATCAGTACTAATTCTGCACCGACTAATATTTCAAATTTATTCTCTAAAATTGCCACTATTCATTCTTACAACACACGCTCATCAACATCTGAGCATTTTTTTACTAAACAATCCACACTTAATGTTCAAATTAAGGCCTTTTCACGTGTTGGTGTTAAAATCTGGAATGGGATACCAACTAGACTAAAAAACTTATCCAAAAACTCTTTTAAAAAAACTATAAGAACAAAACTAATTGAAATACTAGAATCTGAAAACTCATATGTCGAGATAGATACCTTAATTAACATGATGAAACATTAAATTTCCGACTGGAGTCAAGTTTTAGTCTCTAACTTTCCCCTTTAGATTTTACCTAGACAGTACTATTTACATGTTGTTCAGCGATTTTTGATTCTATTTAATGTCATCGTAAGATGAATCAGTAATAATATTAATAATAATATTAATATTTATAAAAGTAATATTTAAGGACTGGTCCGCCTCGATTAGCTGTAAAGCTATTTGCGGCCCACTCCACCAAGAATTATACACTTGTAAAAAGAATTGAAATAAACTTGAAACTTGAAAAGATCTCCTCTTTAAAACTCGTTTATTGTATAGTGATACAACCCAACATGTGCATGTACCACGTTTCCAATGCATCGTGATATTCGGTGTGCTGCGTATCGGATACACAAAGGATTTAACCGCAGCGACAAAAAGTAGTCCAGAATGTAATGGCAGCTAAAATAATTGCCCCTCGATATGTACCTTTAGGAAAACCTCATCAATCTAACTTCCTTTAAATTTTTCGGCTTCATGAGTCCTACAGTCTTCGACACAAAGCACTCTATTAAAACCGGTTTCCAACATCAACAATCAAAATATATTTCAGAGGCCATGCCACTGATCAATACATGCCCATGTCACTGATCAATACATTGTAGACTGCTAAGAAAACCTGAAGTGTTTACAAATCAAATTGATTAACTTCACTGAATTCAGTTGATTTAGACGATGGTGCCACTCGAACTTCATGTTCAAATGGAGCTACATGTAGTAAAATATATCCAATCGCGTCTAAATTTGTGTCAGTTTGTTTACATCGGATGTATGCAAATTATTCTCGCATCGCGAAGTTGCGTTCGCTTATTTCTAACCAACAGTTTAGACGGATACGTAGCCTCAAATTTTAATTGCAGTAAGCTATATTTATTTTATTTTACCTTGCCTTGACTTCATTCACAGTACTGCCTGAGGATAACTAGAAGTTCAGCTAATCCTCCGTAATTCGCGTTGGCTGAGCTCACTTTCCGTTCTCTTGTCAAATCTATCTTTGCTTTCTTTGAATAGATACCATAAATAAAGACTCTCCAAAAAATAGGCACTTCCACAATTAATTGGTGATGTCGGATGTGCACCGTTTATATAAAATAACAATTATTGTTTTCAAACCGCTGCACAATTCCATTGCCGATGCACGGGTACTCGGTCGTTCAAGATTGAAATGTTAAAACAAAGCTTTTGCTCACCAGCAGCATACACAGAACCACGAGGTACGGCAGATACCACTTATAAACGAAGTTAATCTTTTTCGTCTTCCCTTCTTCCGCGAATCTTGCTGTCCATTCCTGGTCTTCATAACCATGAGGCTCCTTCGAGCTCCTCGCCGATTCCGTTCTAGTTCCACTTCAGAAATGAAGTTAATTTGGTATTCACCCTACACAAAGCCTGACTCTGACTCCGAGGACAAGGAGGACATGATTCCAACACAATTTTGACTACTGCCAGGCTTTTACCCTCCAATATGTGCCTCAATGACCCCAACAAACACTTGCAAAAACAGAGATTGACTGAGAAGCCATCTTTCAATTGTTCCCGGGATGACGTCACCAACCTCGTTGGACCCAGACTCCCTTTTACTCGGCCGTGCAACAAATTGAATGAGACTTTGGCTGTCCATGAAAAATCGAGGATTCAACCAAATCCAATAATTCTTTCGCCGAAATACTTCTAATGATAAATAGATTTATTTAGGCGAAAAAAAAAATTTTGGGGTTAGGGGCACTTTAATTAGATAGCTAGCAGCATAAGAAATCACTCACTAAAAAGGTTTAGTTTCAACTGTGGTCAATTGTCTACAAGGCTCAACGTGACACTCAGGCTTTAATTGAGCTTTTTTTTTCTTACCTATTAGCTTCAATATATTTTGAACAACTTCACCTTGTTAATTAACAAGAGCTGGTGTTTCTCACACCTTGTGTTATCTTTCTTAGTGGCCAGCCTTGCTGATGGTGGATCAAGCTTTCTTCCTCTAGAGTGCTTGTATTTGAATAGGTCAGCCCTTGTGGCCATGGTTGGACCCCAGCCTCCCCTCCCTAAACACTTTACACTGAGAAGGAAACCCAAATCTGCCGCTCTTAGAGCAGAGCTGACACAGAAAGGTAAATATTGGTTATAACGGCAAGTGAATAAATGCTGCAATTCAATACAGTGGAACCCCACTCTATGGACACCCACTTAATACAGACACCCGCTTATAATGGACAGTTTTCTTTGTCCTGACAACTAAAAAGGTCATATTTTCTCTTAAATTAGCCCACTTAATACAGACACCCGCTTATAATGGACAGTTTTCTGTCCTGACAGCTAAAAAGGTCCTATTTTCTCTTAAATTAGTCCGCTTAATACGGGCACCCGATTAATGCGGACACTTTGGCATGTCCCTTTGGTGGCTGTATTAACCGGCTCCACTGTGGTTACTTTTAAGGCCCTGGCAAACGAGGACATGTACATGGTTGTGGACACAAATGTTTCCCTGTTTACCCGCGCACACAACATTTGTTGAGGACACAAATTTTGTTTCCCAGTTTGCACAGTTTGTAATTCAATTCAATTCAATTCTTGATTTATTTACATTGTAAAGGGCATTTAAATAAAGTTTTTTTAGGGTAAAGAGATACAATAATAAAGCATTAAGGAGTGTTAAGCTGTTAAGAAATAAACACAACACAACATTTGCATTGTGTCCTGCTGGTTTGATCACCCAAGAAACATCATGAGAACCAATGTGTCTGCAACAATGTGTCCTCATTTGTCAGGGCCTTTTTGCCTTCAAAATAGTAGCTTGCTTTGAACATAAGAATTTTCAACCAGATTTTAAATTTTGTAATACATGTAATACTGACAAATCTTTTACCTTTTCTCAGATTATTATAACATAGAACTTGACTGATGTTACCGTGTTTCAAATTTGTTTATTATAAGTACATCTATTCTTAAAATTAAACGAGGCATTGTCAAGTGCCTGTACGATCGATCTAAACACCTCATAACAAAACCATCAGTTATCTCTCATGAAAAGAAACACCCCTCATCATCGGTCCTTGTTTCCAACGGTTATCCGTTTTCGTTTGTTAAAACCTTACGAAAACCAGGGGATGAACAAACACTAAAGAAGCTGAACCCGCAATTAAATCTACTGTGGTTCTGCCAAAGGCACATCGGAAGCTCTTCGCCATTGCCTACAACAACAAGGCATATGGATTGTTTTCAGATCTAACACAACTCTTAGATCACACCTAGTGTGACCTAAGGGCATCAATTGTCGATCCAGTAAAACAAGACAGAGTAGTCTACAAGATTCCCTGCGAATGTGGTAAGGTTTATATTTGAGAGACGGGAAGATCTATGCATGAACAGATTAAGGAACACGATAGAGACATACACCTGTACGGCTTGCTTGGACCCATTCCTCTGCCATTTCAGAACATAGCAATTCAACCAGACATTATCCACTCTGGGACGAAGTTAAATTTATTGACTGAGACCCACATTGGTACACCCGTAGGGTTAAAGAGCTGAGGCCATTCACATAAGACTTCACCCTAACAACATCAACAGGGACAGTGGAATTGAAATTCCTGAAGCATGGATGCCCACGATCAAACAACACAACAGCTGATCAGTACCAGAAGCGGACCGCCGAGGGAACAATTTCTAGTCTGAACGACAATCAACAACAGCCAAAGCAAGGATCAAAACGCACCAATCACCACCAGCCACAGTGCTTCTTATGCTCACAGGCAGCCAGTCGACACCATCGCCTGATGAAGAGCAGCAGTATAGCAGTCGAAACGTCGCAATCCACATCTTTGTGACTCAATCGTGAGACAAAAGATTAACTCAGCTATAATTTGAAACCACAATGACAAACACCTTTCATAATGTTTATATAATTATAATTGTAGTTTAAAGGAACACTTCCTAGTAACCAACATTGTTGATGTGGATGGAAAGATTTTTCCACAACCCTATACATTAACAATACATACATCACTGCCATTTACCAACCCAGTTCCAACAATGGAGAATGTCATTAGTAAGAGTTTTGATCACAAAATTAATAAATTATGTTGCAAGTAAAAAATTAATTCAGGTAAAAAATTACAGTAACATAGGTTTAAAATCAATTAAGTTTCTTTTGTTTCTTTAGTTAGTTCTAATTGTGAATAATTAGGGCTCAGAGACAAAGAGAATTGAGATTCAACTTAGGTTAAAATTTTTTTATCTGCAACATAAGCCAGGATATATGGTTTAACTTTATATTTTTATCTCCCTTAAATTGTTTTTGGGTGTGGTAATTAATGTACTATAGAGCGGTTTTCAGTTGAGTGTCAAAAGTAATTATGGTTTTGCTTTGGTTTTGCATTGCTTCATTCTGTGATTGGCCAGGAAAACTCGCGCCACTATCTCAACCAATGAGAAGCAAAATCAATACCAATCGTGACTTGCATGCGCGTATTTTCCCGCTCTTTGCACCGTATTCTGATTGGCTCATTGCACTGCTTACTTCTGTTGTGATTGGCTGGAGTAATTGCTTTGGTTTTGGTTTTACAACACTCAATTGAAAAGCGCTCTAATGTATGATAATTAGATTAAAACAAAGGGAGAAAATAATTAAGCCAACTTGGATAATAATTGAACCACAATAATTATGTATACACTGTATATATGGGGCTGTGTTGAAATCTTCCCATGTAGAGTGCAGAATGTCCATCCCTTGCCATGCATGTTTAAATTTAACTTAAGAGGGAACCACATGCAGGACATTAAAACCTAATAATTTATTGGTAAGCAAATCCATGTGATCTGTCCTTGCTCTTTCCTTTCTTTCTAGCCAGCGAAGCCATGTCTGCTCACAAAAAGGGACTTGGAAATCCACTTAGCTCAGCGCACAAACTTCAGTCTGCTTCAAAGAAGTTTGAAGCTCCTGGTAAGTTAAATAATTATTAATGAAAATAATTGAAGACAACATTTCAAGCCTTTGCAGATATGGGCCACTAGGCTCATAAGGGCTGTAATTGCAACCCTGCCCTCAAATTTTCCCACCCTCTTTGTATATATATATCATTCTGTTCATGTGCTACATTTTTCATTTGTTAAAGGCCATAAACTGATAGCCAAAAGCTTACAGTACTGGCCGGAGGGATTGCAGCATTACATGCGTGTAATGTGCGTGCAGTACACGCAGTTTACACAAACCTTACACTCACTTTACACGCACTGCCCACGCAATGCCCACGCAGTGTCCACGCAATGTCCACGCAAATACATTTTATGCGTGTAATTTTACACTCAGTAACTGCGTGTTAAATAACACACAGTCTCTCCCCTGGAACTCACTCACCGCTTGTAACAAGAACAAAACACTACCGTATTATTTGCTGACCGCCTTGCCGGTGCTCTGTCATCGTCGTTCTTCAAATGAGAGTTTTAAAGCGAACCCACTGTTTTACAAAAGGCATGAAGGATAGCTTGAAGTATTGCGCTCAATTTGTGGTATCGAAAACGGGCCGGATTAATTCACAAACTGCGGTATTTTTATTACCGAGTTACGTGACAAGGATAAGCGCGTCAATTTAAAAAAAAGCCACAGATGAGACATATGCAGCGCCCGATCGTCTAGACATTCGAAACGAACTGAGCTCGATTGACCATGCTGTTCCTATATTTTTCTTGTAAAAAAAACATCCTTTGTGTTCATTATGAGCAGGCAAGCAGCCTGGTTACCGAGAGAGCACCATTATTGCGGCGGGACTAAAATACAGGCCACAGGTCACAGGTCACAGGTCACAGGTTACAGGTTACAGGTCACAGGTCGCAGGTTGGAAAAAATTAAAATAAAGAAAATTAAAAATGGCTTTGAGCCATGTCTTACACTTCCCAACCAGTGAATATTGGCCAGTAACTTGTCATCCTTCTTAGGCACTTAAGCGACAGCAACTGATGAAAACGGGAACATTCACGAAATTAATTCGGTCTTCTGTTTTGATTCATTGCGCATACGGATCAACTTTTGCCATGAACGAATTAACTGCGTAGCCGAGCAAAAAAATCAAGGCCAAAGATTCAAGTTCAAATGCGATAAATTAAATTGGCGCGAGCAGCAATTTACAATTTCTTCTTGCAAACTTTTCTGCCACTCTAAATTTCCCCCCTTCGTCTTATATATTAATTAGCAGCCAACAGACGGCTGAATATATTGCAAAAAAACTGCATGACCTCCACACAAGTTTTAATGCTCCAAAACTATACTTATCACCTGTACTTTGAAGCCGATAAATAAATTTAGCGAATTGTCAGAAATGTACACTTGTCCTTGTTCACTAACCGCCAGCTTTTGGGAACACAATATAGAAATGATAGCAAATTATGCCGGACAAAAACAAAAGGCAACAAGCGACTTACCTCGTAGTCAGTCATCTTAGCTACTATGTGCTCGAGAACTGATCACATGACTACATCCCTTCGCTTCAGGGGTAGGGTGTGCTGTTTTTGTTTTGTAATTTGAAGTCAGTTTTCGTGATTTTTGTACAGTCTTATTTCCTTACTATCTTTGACATTTTTTTAGTTTTCTTTCATTTTAATTAAAATTGTATTTGTTTTAAACATTTTAAAATTATTTTTTATTTTCTTTATTTTCTTTATTTTTCTGACCTGTGACCTGTGACCTGTGACCTGTATTTTAGCCCCACTGAAATCCAATCCATTGATAGAATTCGTTGCCTAGCACGTGACAAAAAATTTGCCCTCGTCAGGTGACAAAAATAGCACACGCTGTTTGTTGAAGAATGAGATGTTTATGATGCGGAGGAGATAAAATGAAACAAGATAAAGGTATCATTTACAGCAAGCAAAAAGTTAGAATTTCACTCGAACTATAATGGAGTGCTGCAAAATTTTTGCTCGAACTATTGCGGAGTGGCGCAAAATTTCGCTTGGAACTGTCGCGGAGGGTTGCAAAATTTCGCTCGAAGTGCCGAAACGGACTCTCACAGCAGTTTTCCTGAAATAGTAGCGCAGAATTTTAGGTTATCCCTCGACAAGAGTAAGATGCTTTCTTTCAATCCTTAAGGTTCGTTTAGTTTTTGAGTGTTAAGAAGTAACATGGAAATTTGCTCTTTTATTACGAGTTGTTTTGATTTCACGTACGTTCCGTAGCACATCGATCGCTGCGTATTTATAACTCCGTCGAATAACATGTACAGGCATTTCGCAGTGTTGCGCGCTATATCTGAGACTTTTTGGCAAATTTGCGTGTATGAATAACAAAAGATCACTCGTATGCCAAAAGTACATGCAAAGCAATTTTTACACGCAATTTTTACACGAACATTACACGCAGTGTCCACGCAGTGCCCACGCAATACCCACTCAGTGTCCACTCAAATTACACGCGCATTACACACATTTTACACACGTGGACATGCTGCAATCCCTCCGGCCGGTACTGTATGTTCTTAATCTTTTTAACAACTGAAGAGAACATTAATTTTTTTACTTGATTATATACATGTACATGGTCATCATGTATTTTTCTTTCATATGCCAGCTTAATGATCTCTCTGTGCACTTAAGAAAGGGGTGATTATTCCTGAAGATGAGGTGTTTTTTTTATAATAATTATTCATGGAATGTATCAATACCTTTAATTAACACTTGATCTTGTTGTTGTCTTGTCATCTTATTAGTAAGAGTGACCCAAAGAACGCCCAATGCTGCACGCTATCGCCCAGCACCAAACAGGGGCACTTCCTCAAGTGGTTCATCTAGGAGTATAATTTCTGCCGCCACGCTTAAACACCATGGAAGGACAAAGGTAACCCATTCTGCTTTGCAAAACACAGTGCTCACTATTGTTGTTAAAGCAGTGATTAGGGCAACCAAGAGTTAAATTCAGGTGTGGGAGGCGAATCGCACGTGTGACGTGATTCACCTAGTGCACGACACAATTCACGCCACACATGAGGGTGGCAACTTACTTTTGAGTGGTACTGTAACTGTGACACTGTAAATTGTGAGTGAATGTTTCGCCAAGTTACAGTAGGCTATACAATGTATGTGCAACCTAAGTGAACAACTCATACTTTTGTGAAATTGATTCCAAGTTGTTGTACTCTGTTCTTTTTTTTCTTTCATTTTTCATGTCAATCAGCTGTTAGACATAACTGAGCAGCCAATTGGAGGTGGTCGTGAACTTAAGAGGAGAAAGAAAATGGCAGGTAGTTACTAAATAAATCTACCTGGTAGAATATTCCATCAGTGCAGGGTTAGACATCTGTTCAGCTGAATCACTTAAGTGACCGGCTAGTGGCCTTTAGAAATCCACTAGCCCACAGCACAAAGTCAGTAGCCCAAGCTTCTCCCCACGTTCTTTCTTCATCCCTCCTTACCTTGGTCATATCTTTTGCAAATTTAACAGAACATTTCTGACGTGATATTCAAGCCATCTGAACATTACTTTTCACTATGGATTGAATGCTCTTGTTGTGTTTATCATTTTGAATTTGTATTTTGATTCTTTGTTTCTTTCAAATTCATTTTCGATATTTTGGGTGGTCAGCGGTGTGGTTTATTGTTCGATAGAAATCTCTCCATCTGCAATTGAAGTTTCTCTGAAATGTCTTCAAGTGCAAGGCGGTGCAAAGCCTAGAGGGAGAGAGGTCTGTGGAGTGCATTACATGTAACTAATAAGGTTGGGGTCTGGGTTCAACTGGCACAGAAAGAGACAAGTCCACCTTGAATCTCTTATGTTAGTTGTTTTTAATACCATCTTTATGGTCATTAAACCTTAAATTTCCCATCAAAACTTTAGTACATCATTTGTCTTCTTAGAGATAATCAAATGAAATATAATTTATTTCTCAAATTCTACTAGCCTGAGTCCATTTTTACTAGCCTCAGGTTACCAGACTAGTGGACATATGTGAAACCCTGTATTTTCCCTTTTTTTGTGGTCATTATCATACATTACCATGCACAAGAAAAAATTAAAGAAAATAATTATATTTATATCTTCTTTTATTTTGGTACATGTGTTGTTAGTAGTTCAATTATAATTAAATTGTAATTAAAATTGAACTACTAACAACACATGTAACTGTACCAGACATACTAACAGTGTAGTATGTTTTTTTCTTTAATGTCTGGTATTGCAATGAATTAAACCCCATTTAATAAGAGGTCATAAAATGGGCCACAAAAGTTTTGTTCTATATGTCAGTGTCGTGATAATTGAAAAATGAGGTAGTGTTTAGTTTCATTTGACAAATTAGATATTGAAAACCTGTGAAGTTAAAGACATGCATGTGACCTGTTACTGACTGACTGTTTAGAAAATGTGACAATTCGTGACTATCAACTACGTGTATGATTAATAATTGTAGAAGGGTTCCGGCAAGAAAAAGGCCATGCTGGTGGCAATAATTTTAATTGACTTAAAACCTAAATTTCTCTAGAATTCATTCTCTTTTGGCCTTAACAGACAGCTTATCCAATCAGAAGTGTACATGGTAGCCTGCAAGCAGGCTCATTACTGAAATAATAATTCTCAATGATCCGGCGAGCAGCATAGCACATACCTTGTAACTATACATGTATGTAAAGTGTATTACACTTATTTTGCAATGCAAAGCCTTGAATTTGAAAAATTATTACAAGTATTATGACTTTTTGTGTTACCTTAAAACTGAACCAACTGAAGTGAGAATGGGTTGGGTCTTGAACATGGTTCTAATGATTCCAAATTATATAATATTATATACTAGATACTTTCAGTAATGTTTAATAAATGAGCAGGAGTGTTTTATCAAGTTTAAAACACGAGGCACAGCCAAGTGTTTTACGACTCAAGTGATAAAACATGAAATGCGAATGCATTGAATGGCTTAAAAGGCTTTACTCGGTACTGACACCTATCCATTCTTACACTAAAATTTCGATTTTGGGTTGTTTTGGCCCAGAATTTACCCGTGTCTTTATCAGATATAAAGACACTCATTAAAAATTAATTTCTTTTGTTTTTCCTTTATGAATTATTAATGAGTTTGTTAAATAGATATAATTATCATGCATGTCCAATACACCCAATCTGAGTCAGATCGTGTCCAATCGGACTCACCGGAAGTCAGATTGCACCAAAGACAACCTTCCTCGTTCTTCACGCACACACGCGCGACCTACGCGCGCTACCCAGAAAGTAATAAACGCGCGCAACCTACTAAGTAATATCTGAGTCAGGGCATTTCGACCCATCAATTGCAAACGTCGATCCCTCTCACTGGAAATCAGCTCGCAAGTGACAAAAATAACACACACATAGGGAAGGCAGAAAATTTCGACGGATTGACTCCATCTGGTCGACTCAAGTCAACCCGTCGATCCAAGTCGATTCGACTCGACCTGTCACCGGAAGTTAGCTCGTGCAAAAGAGAAAGTAATGATTGTTCTTAAAGCTGGCACACGAACATGACAGTTTCAGTACCAGCCAAGTTGGGTCGACTCGACAAGTCAGGTCACTCAAAAGAGAAAGTAATGATATGTAAGCTGTTTTTTTTTAAAATAACTTTATTGGGTTTCAATTATAGTACATTTATAAATAATCTATTAAGGGAAAATAAGCAAAAGAAAAGATAAAACACCCAAATGGACGAGCACGAACAAGACCAAGGGACCCCTGCCAGGTGCCGCCCATATAGAAAATACAATTAAAAACTTAAACAAATAATATCAGCATGTGAACTATGAGTGGTGGCAAGCACA
>JAEMWC010000175.1:195000-270000 GCA_016490735.1 Pachyseris speciosa | reverse complement strand
GTTTAAGTCTAGTGAAACCGGATTTAGCCCAAACCGTAGAGAGTAAGCAGAATAAGCAGAAGGAATATAAGGATTTAAAGAGTCATCAGGATAGGCTGTTTGAAGAGAATGACATGGTTCGAGTGAGAAATACCCAAGCCAGTAGCAATACTGAAAGGTGGATTCTGGGAAGGGTAGTTAAGGTCTGTGGACCCAGAACTTATTTGGTTAAGACTGGCCATAAAACAAGATTTGTTCATGCTGATCATTTGATCAAAGCTCATGATAAGGCGCCAAATGAAATTAGAGGGCTAGATATACCTGTCCCAGAATTATGTGAACAATCTAAGTTAGGTATAGATGATAGGCAGGTTTCAACCAGCGTGCCGCAGCCGCCAGTCAATTTCTCAGCTGAGAATAGTGAGCCAAGTTCTAGTGTTGATGAAGGGCATGTAAACACTCCATCGCCTGTTGTTTTGAGGCGATCAGAGAGAATCAGAAAACCTGTTGTCCGATTGGATCTACAGCTGATGTGATGTTTAATATTGTGTCACTTGTTGTAAGAATGTCTTATTTCTCAGGGGAAGCAGTGTAATATATTAAGTACCCTATAGTACTTATTGTGTTAGTACCCAGAGTGCATTGCTGTAATAAAGTTGTGTTGAATCGGCCATGTTGTGTATGTGCCTCGTGTTTATTCTCAGCCATATATATTTACAAAATACTACAGACTTGATTAAATTAATTTTGTGTAACAGTTAAGTTATACCCTGAAAAATGTACCCTCCTTGCCTTCTGTGTGATGTTTGACATTGAGGGTTTTTTTGTTTTTGTTAGAATCTGAGCATACAGAAGAAGCAAAACACAAAAAAGGGGAAGCTGCTAAGCCACCAGAACCAGCCACCCCTGATTATGCTGCAGGTTTGACACCTGTCACTCAGCCATCAAAGGTGACTATTTCTTACACACTGAAACAAAAAAAATTTTTATTTGGGTCTAATTGGACAGTATAAAGCCATCATGTAAATGGAGGTACAAAATAATGGAACAGGTCTCGCTTATCTGGTTTCTCAGATCTACTGGCCAATGGAAGTAGCAGCCTTGCAGCTCCTATAAGCTCTAAATTTCAGTGGCAGGGATAGTGTCGTAGCCCTATTGTTTTAGGGTTAGGGCCCATTGTTTGTGTTGTTTGTTCTTTTGTCTCACCTGGAGGGTGGTCTCCAATCAGGTGAGACCTTGTAAGAGCTGCGAGGTGACCCAATGGAATGGCATGTAAAGGTGAATTCTGCTCTGCTATAAAGGGGAGAGGTTTTGACATTCCTAACTCCAGTCTCACGTTTTATTTTCACTTTGATATTGAGGCCATCACTGAAGGCAAGTATATTATTTCAATCCCTGAAATATCAAAATAATGGTTTCTGCAAAGTTTCTTTAATTTGAGATGTGGGACTGACAGAGTTCAATTTGACACTTCTTTTTCTAGATAGCACAATTTTTGTTTGACCTTGAATTGATTATGCACAAACAGAACAGCTGAAACATACTCTTGTGGCATAGTCAGCATGTTTAATATGACTCTTTATTATATGACTGGCTCTTTCAGTGGTCAACAGATGAATCAATTTTCCTGCTGTGGTTGGCTACCCGCAAGGTCAAGATGGATCCATCTTGGCTGCTTGGGATAGCCCATTTATCCCGCATTTTACTGTCTTTTAATAGCGTCCTTTGAGTCATGTAGTAAATCCTTTATTGCCCAAGCTTGTTTGGTCAAGATGGTGGGATCTTGGCCTTCTTCTGTTTTTGTTGTTGTTTTTTTGTTTGTTTGTTTGTTTGTTTTTTTGGTGTGTTTATGGATCTCGACTTTTTCTTGGTCCATAAACATGCAAAAAAAGAACTTGGCCAATATCCCGCCATCTTTTGGCCTCATGATTGGCCAATAACCCACATATAATGCACACTCATGACATAAATTATTCAGCCAATGATAGCACTTTTGACATGTTATAACAATTGTTACAGAATGATAAAACTATGCTGGTCACCCAACTGGAAACCTTTCTTGGCTTTCTTGATAACAAATAAGAATGATATGTTACCTTGTTCTCCAGACCTGTGTAATATACCTAAATCTGCAGAGTATGTATAATTATATCAGTTAGCCCCTTCAGAAACCCACACTACTTCAGTCTGTGAACTGTAAAATTACTTTTCTTGTAACCATTGAAATCAAACTAAAAAAGATTGATGATTGATTCATTTTAATTTGTTCTGAAGGTGCCATCAAGTCCAGAGACACCCTCGACAAGTGTGGCACCAGCATCTTCAGCACCATCCTACGTCCCACAAGCTGTGTCAAGTACTTCACAAGCCCCACCTCCAGATGCACTCAGTGAGAGTACTATAAATCTCAAGAGAGAATTGGAGGTAATAAGTTCCTTATTTCTTAGTTTGTTTCTGGAGTAATCAACACTCAAACCTTGTCTTGCTTTGTCAAAACTATTTTACAAGTTCCAGTACTGTTCAAAGTCAAAGTCTTCTTGCTATAAATTTATGCAGTGTTTCATGTCAGGAATCCAGCTTTCTCTGCTTGCACTTTTTTTTTTTTTTTCTTTTTGTTTTTTTTTTTACCTGTGAAACCTCTCCTGTCAGGAACACGAACTGTACAGTGGAACCTCGATTAAACAAACCTCTCTTTTACAATGTATAAACAAAGTCTTCGCTATAGTGACCAATATTCTTTAACCCAGCTCAAGTTACAATAAAATATACAGAACAGAAACTCAAGATAATGAAATGCTTGTTATAATGAACACAGTTAGCGTAAAATATACCCCATATAACAAATAAATGTCAATCTGCAACAAAGATGAATGCAGAACAAACCAACAGCAATGAATTTAAGTTTATTATTATTAAATATTATTATTATTATTATTATTATTATTATTATTATTATTATATTTTAGATCTTTAATAGAATTACTCGCAATAGGTCACACCTTTACTTTTGTAAATTAGATGCATGTAGAGCAGCAGCGACAACTGATGATGAGGGAAAGACAACAAAAACAGGCAGCAGCTGCAGCATTGGCAGCTGGTTCCTCAGCCTCAACAGTACCTTCTGCAGCAGATTCTACGAGAACCCCTCTCACTGTACCATCTGGAACTACCCCCGGCAGCAGCCAGTTACAGCAAGGAAATAAACGACAATTGACCCTTACAGTATGTACAAATGTACCATTGACAATCAAAGGTTAAATTGAAATTAGAAATCTGCGCATCAGCTTTAAAATCTGTGAATCCTTAGACATGATGGGTTTCCTGTGAAGTTATTTGAATGTGTATCTTACCAACATCTCCAACCACTTTGGTTTCCCCTGCTGGTCCAACCATTAATTTACTCATCATGAAATAATAACAATAATAATAATAATAACAACAATAACAACAACAACAACAACATCAAAAACTGTGCAGCTAATCAACCTCACAAAGTACAGCAAGAACCAACCCCTCTCCCTCACCTCCATCTGTCTACCTTCACCTCCCCTCCCCTGTAAAGAAATATTGGCTTCTGTTGTAGAAACATGTTTACAAGTGTATTGTTTCTTTTACAGCGAGACCAGATGTTAGTTGCACATGAAATGTTCAAGAATGCAAACCGTGTGAGTCGAGCAGAAAAGGCGCTCATTCTGGGGTTTATGGCTGGTGCTCGAGGTAAAGTAACATTTATGTGCACATATCCTCTCAGTATAATACCTATTAAATTTTGAAGTGAGAATTATAATTTATATAGCCATGCACAATTATTGTGTACAGCTATCTGGGTGTTTGTGAAGCACAAAATCCTCAACACTGCAACTTTTTCAGTTTTGTTAACTTGGTCTTGCATGGGGAGGAAATAAATTAAAAAGAGCCTCCAGCTGCTATTAATAGGTACACTTCTAGGATCCTCAACCAATGAGAACAAAAACCAAAACCAATCACGACTTGCCAGCACACATGGCTACACAGTTCCAGACACAAAATGAAGATAGTGGTTCATTGCATTGTTTATGTCTATTGCGATTGGGCAGAGTAATTACTTTGGTTTGGGTTTTACGATGCTTGGTTGAAAAGCCCTCTATTACTGAAACACCGTACAATCATATCATTATTTATTTTAATGTATTTTTCTCTGTGGATTCTATTGAAAATCAATTGAAGGGCTGAGAGCATAAACTGCCTATGTGTAATTTTAGGTCGTTTTTCGATTTTGCTCAGAAATGAAGCAAAAATCAGTGAATAAAAATACCAGACAATGTTTTTGAATCGAATTGCTTGCAAGTCACACGCAAAAATTTGTTTCATTTCCGAGGAAAATCTAAAAACAACATAGGCAGTTTATGTTCTGAGCCCTTCATATGAAAGCTATTCTGTGATTCAGAAAATGCTTGTTATTAAGGTTCCTCACAACCATTGTTGGCTTTCCACAGAAAAACCATATGCTCATCAAGGCCCAATAATTACTATCAAGCTCAGTGACAACACAGAGAATGTAACAGCGGCAGATGGATCACAGCAGACCCAACTTGTAGAAATGCTCTTTGAAATGAACTATGGCACAGGTCATCGGCGACGACTTAAACGCACTAGGGTGGTATCCAAAAATAGTGCAGCAGGACCACTGTAGAAGAGTTGATTTACAGGCTACCCAGGATTACTTTGATCACAGGAATACCAGTTCTTTACAGTGAACCATGACTTACAGTACAGTATATTGGTGACAACTGAAATGTGCTAGGATGGAATAGTGCAGCAGAATTTTTTTCAGAATATTTTATGACAGAACATCCAGGATCAGTTAGATCAGAGGAATACCAGTTCTTTACAAAAAAAATCACACTTGTAACAAATTTAACTCAAACACACCAACAGGGTGTGGTATCCAAACATAATACCTGCACTTGATAATTGCAGAAGACTTGATAATGGTATACCCAGGATTACTTGGCTTGGATCACTGGATCACTGGATTACCAGCACTGTATAATGAACTATTAAAAGTAAATAGCACTGGTAACAACTTAACTTAAACACACCAGCAGGATTCCCAGGTGTCCAGACTACCAGCTCTTTACAATAGACTATGACTCATAGCAAATTCGATGGTAGCAACTTAATTTAAACACACTAGCAGGGTGGTATCCAAAAATAATTATTATAACGGGAGCATTGCAGAAGGGTTGATAACAGCATACCCAGAATTACTTGGATCACTGCAATACTAGCTTAACCTAAACTCGGGCCTGCAAAACTACCTCATGTAGTGCTAAACAAAAGAAAAGAGGGAAGTCTGTCCTTCTTACATTGGACACATTGTGCTTGTGTTTGTGCCTACTTCTTTGCAGTGTATATCCATCAATCCCAGCCCTATCAACAGAAATCCCTTTTAAAATTGCAAAATTACCTTACAGCTCAACCACCGATAACAATAATTATAAACTTGTAAAAAACATTTTAAAAGAAGAACAAAAAGAGAAATGCAAAAAAAGATGCAAATAGCAGGAGCAGAACCTGGAACATCTGCATCACAAGTGGTGATGATGACCTCTAGGCCATGGTCATTTAGCATAGCTATAAATAAGGTAAAAATAGTGAACTATAAATCAATAGTCCAGTTTCGAGTTCACTATGACCGCTGAATAAAATTACCAAAAATGCATTCATACAGGGTTAGCCTCAATCTAAAGTAAAATATTCACAAATACCGGTGGGAAGGTGTCACGAATTTGAAAATTAAACAATAGACCGAGCTGTAAACAGGTCATCTTCTTACTGGAATTTGATGGAGGCATTCTAGACAAATATATTCTCAGTGCTTTTATTCAGTGGTCATGGCGAACTCGAAACTGGACTATTGAAAGTAAATCACACTGACGACAACTTAAACTGGTCACATGGTGTTAGTCCCACAGAAAACAGAGTAATATTTGGTGATAGCAAACCCAGCTTGAGATAAACTAACTCAGGTCATCAGCAATGACTAAATGTACAGGCTGCTGCTATTACAATATGGAGTGTTATAATTAGGACGTCTACAGAAAGTTAATCTCAGCATTTCTCCAGGATTTCATGGCCATCACTCAGCAGTGATTTGGATGCACCAGGGTGGTGTGCAAAGATAGCATGTCGGGACCACTGCAGGAGGGTTATCACTCCATAGCTCATGTATTTATCATTTTAGTTCAACTACTTGTTAGCAGTGACTTGATCCATTCATCTCAAAAGAACACTGCTAAGAAGTTGATAACAGGACATGCACATTCATCATGATCATGAGTCACTGGATTCCCTCAAGCTTAGACTCGTATGAAAGGGGAGGGGTAGAAAGTGTACCGAGGAATTGATTGGACACTTACAACTGACAGACAGACAGACAGACATGTTTTTATTTGGAGTCTTATACAATATATAGTACACCGACTACGAATTTGAAATAACTAAAAGTTACAAACAACAAAAATTGTTACTTGATTAATTATTAATTAAGTTGTTAATTGATTAAGTCCTAGAGTATTTACTTTTTGCGGTCTCCCTCTATCCTTTTTTCAAAGCATTGCAACAACTTGCAGTAGTAGTAGCAAGTTTCAAAGCATTGCAACAACTTGCAGTAGGCTGAGTAACTCGGGGGGGGGGGGGGGGGGGCAGATTTGACTTCAACTAGGTTGAACCTTGTAGCTTGTATAATTATAGTTTACAAAGGAAGAAAGCAAGTAGCAGTTGTGTTAACAGCTGACAGCCTTCTACCTCTTCCCAGTCTGTAAAGCTAGACCAGCCTGGTTATAATTGCAACAGAAATAAATTAAGGGTTGGTGAAAGCATAAAATCAAACAGAAAACAAGGTCTTAACCAAACAATTGTCAGTGCTTAACTTTCAAATTTGTTATTCTTATAGAGGGTGTGTTGCTCTTTTCTGGAATACCACTACAGTGTAGCCATCTTCTCTTTACTAGCCTCCATTTTATTTCCTATGGTACATTCTAGACGATGATATTTCACTGTACCATTTAATTCGATTGACCTTTGTGATTGATAAATACTACAAGGAGAAATCAGCTGTTGATCACAAGTGGGCTGAAAACCTTTCCACAATATCCAACTTTTGGGATCGCATAATTTGACCACAACTACGTAACGGAAGAGAATTCAGTTTTTGTTTTCCTTTCTTGTTAAAATTTGTAATCCTAGTGGAGTAAATTAGCACGAGGAAACAAAAACCTGAGGGATTGAGGTTGCTGTAGTCAAATGCCATCATCGTGAAAATGTGTTATTGTAGTGATTACTGTTACTCCAGGCAACCATGCACCATCATTATTCAAACAACTTTATTTTACACAATCAGTTCTTGCACATTGAATTGAATTTTTCTTTCAACGGTGGATCTATGCATGATGAATCCTCAAAACTAAGGAAAAAACGTGCTAATATACTTTACACACAACCTAACTAAGATGAACACATTTCATTGGTCCATTAAAAAAAAGTACATTAATTTATTCTTCAATGGACTACCACTTGTATTGCACAGTTGCCAAATTTTTTAGACATTTGACCACTTCAGTCAAACCTCTATTAAGCGGTCACCCTCTATTAAACGGACACTTATCAAATTCCCAAAATGACTCCAAATTTGACCTCTATTGAGCGGACACGGTCACCACGTGCACTCAGAATTCCCAACTGTATACATGCCAAAGTGCCATTTGCCATGTTAGATACTACATTCTGGAAAACTTCTTTTGGGCAGTCTCCTTCTTTCAACTCTTTCCCTACCGGTCAATTTTGTAGCCTTCTTTGCACTTTTCAAGCTGTCAACTCCATATAAGGGGTTACCACGGTGATTTCGCTGGTCCACAACACCGAAGGCTCTATCTTTGTTGTCACACTTGTCACGCTAGCTGTCGTTTATTCCAAAACGAACACTGCAGCTATAAGTCGTTGCTTATTTGATTTATAAGTGTGTTTTTGGAGCCATTTTCCACCTCAGAAGCCCCCTGCCTGGCATCATAAAGCTGGGTTTATGGGTAGAGGTAATCCTTTGAAAAAAAAAAAAACAGAGGTGAGAAGCAATTTCACTCGAAGTGTACCGCTCAAAGTGTTGGGTAGTCTTTCATATACCGGGAACTGAAATTGTTAATTAATCATTATACTAATCAATATAATGGCAACAGAAATAACTAATAATGAACTAATCTAATCACCAGTATACACAGAGAAACAAAAGAACAGTAGACACAGAGGAACAGAGCAACAGTATACACAGAGGAACAGAGGTACAGTAGGCACAGAGGAACAGTAGACGCAGAGGAACAGAGGAACTGTAGACGCAGAGGAACAGTAGACACAGAGTAACAGAGTTACAGTAGGCACAGAGGAACAGTAGGCACAGAGGAACAGAGGAACAGTAGACGCAGAGGAACAGAGGAACAGTAGACACAGAGGAACAGTAGGCACAGAGGAACAGAGGAACAGTAGACGCAGAGTAACAGAGGAACAGTAGACACAGGAACAGAGGAACAGTAGACACAGAGGAACAGAGGAACAGTAGACACAGAGGAACAGCGGAACAGTAGACACAGAGGAACAGAGGAACAGTAGACACAGAGGAACAGTAGGCACAGAGGAACAGTAGGAACAGAGGAACAGTAGACGCAGAGGAACAGTAGACGCAGAGGAACAGAGGAACAGTAGACACAGAGGAACAGTAGGAACAGAGGAACAGTAGGCACAGAGGAACAGTAGGAACAGAGGAACAGTAGGCACAGAGGAACAGAGCAACAGTATACACAGAGGAACAGAGGAACAGAGCAACAGCATACACAGAGGAACAGTAGACACAGAGGTCCAACTTACTGTTTTGGATAGTTAAATCATGAAGTGACTATTTCGTCTAAGCTTTGTCTGTGAAGTATTACCCATTCAAAGTTGTTATGATGTCATATTGAAAATCATGTGGAAAATGTTAGTATTTTCTCCGATCATTACCCATTTAAAATTGATATGATGCCATATTTAAAATCCTGTGGAAAATGTTATTATTTTACCCGATCATCGAGCGCGAGACATACCGTAAAACCATCACATTGCCTTCGTTTCAAAACGTTTTAACTTTAATGACTAGCTACAAAGAGAACCTTCAACTGAGTAAGAAGTTACATGCAACCGCTTCACCCTGTGTGTTTGTAACCGACGATAAATGATTCAGTATAAGGAGACTTTTAGTAGAAGAAGAAACCTTTTGACTGTGTAATCTCTAGCATATGATTGCCTGTTCGGCTTACACCCTGTGTAGCATAAAACACCTTTATAAATTTGCGATATTTTTGTTAGAAGAAAAAAAAAAGGAATATAAAGAAATAATTGTGGAAGTGTGGGTAGTTATTGGTCTAACTGGTTATGTGTATACTCTTTTCTGCAACGTTTTTTTTTTATTGTCAATCCGCTCCCTTCTCAACCGAAAATTCAGCAAATTCTTTCCCTTTAACCTCACTATCACGAATAAAAGATTTCATAAATTGGCTCAAATCAATTTCAAGTCTAATTTTATTCTTAAACCTCCGACGCTTTTTCAATATTTCAAAGACGAGGCCCCATGTTAAAAGGACTTTCATTTTCAAGCAGAACGTGTCAGATATCAATTGCAATAATTTTCCTTCAATCAATGATATTTTGTAAGATATTTATTTCCTATCAAAGTTTTTAGCAAAACATAACAAACAAACAAAACCAAATGCAGCCAACTGTGGATTCAACAATGTTGCAGCTGTAGGCGCAGTTGAATATTTTCTTATAGAAACTGCGCGGTAGAAATTATTAATAAGTATTAACTGTTTGTATAGATACTTTCTGCGATGCTTCTGACTTGTTCTTACTGCCGAATTTGAAGTTGCCGACGAAAGCGCATGTCACTTTGTTCTGACACAATAACCCCGAACCTCATAACGTCTTTCTATGAAAACGCAGTTTTGACCAGAATGGCGTGTGATGACATGCAACAAGTGCCATGATAAGATAAGACGCGAAGTCGCTAGCATACAATGTACACTAATTGGGGACACCTAACTACAATTACTTATCTAATAATTAACAAAATATAAAATACATTCACATATGTAAGTATAAATATATATAAAACAAACAACGAGTCATGCCGATTAAACTCAAGGCCTAAGGTGGCCGTAAGGTGAGATAGAAATAGGAGCACGAAACAAAACCAGTACATATTGGAACAAAACTTTAAACAAATTTCCAGAAAGTGATCGGCTCAGGCTAGTGCGCAGTGATTGTGTTTATGTCTTGGAGTAACACAGGTCTACTTGCTTTTTAAACAATGCTGCCATAATGGTTGCGTCGTGATTATGAGCTGCAATGGCTCTTTTGATCTGTTCAGGCGCGGATCCACACCGGTTTCCACCGTTTTACGAAAATCGGTCAGATTTCTCATAATAAATTATGTATTGTTTTAATAAAAGTAAATTTCTAACTTAAAATCTCCAAAATGGTTTGAACATTAGTTTTGTTTCAAATTTTCTGGTACTCATGTGCTCTGTTCATTTGTTTTAAGTCGAAGCAGTAAGGGCTTAGGGTCAAGTGTGCAAATAGTGGAGTGAACAAAATTATAGTAGGCCAGCAAAGAGGTACTACTCAGTTCTTTCCCCCTTTCCTGAAACAGTTTTATAATTTCTTCCAGAACAAAACACTCTTCCTTTGTCAATGCTCCATCTCGTAGCGGTTCTCCTTTTGCATCCAGATAAGCTTGTGAGTTAAGTTTGCTGGAGTTTTCAATATCAAACTTTCGCCGTTTTCGCGGTGCACACTCCAGCTCGACAGCAGCAATTTGACGTGCCCCAAATGGATTTGAACATCCTCTGCATGTACAATTGCCATCGCAACCAACTCGAGCCTTAAGACACTTACACCTCCTAGAGTATGAGCCAATGACGTTGTTGCAAATATTTGGTAATGAACCCTGACTTTTCCTACTGACACCACAGGAGCAAGAAACTTCGGGGCGTTTAGAATTCGTTTCGTTTGTTTCTTTTTCTTGTTGTCTTTCTGGCATCGATTTCACATTCTCCATAGAGACGTAATCGTAGTGACCACAACTAGCGGCATTAAATGAAACAAACAACGTAGGCATGTCATTTAGCTGCCGACGTGGCAGAATTGGGATAGTGGGATAGTTTTCTAACGATGAAAAAATGACAATTGGCATTTTCAAAACGTTGGCCATTGCTAATACTATTAGATTTCCCAGCTCACCAGTAAAATACCCCTTGTGCGTAAAGCGCATAACTTCCTCGTCAAAGTTATCAGTTGTCAGGAAGCTTTCATACTGTTGCCTGTTCTCTCCGGACTACTCTGCAACGGTTAAAGCCCTTAGCTTGTTGCTCAAACTTTCTTCGCTTAAGTTAACAAGACCAAGATGGTCTAGATGCTCATACGCGTGAGTATTTTTTTTTCTTGTTTCTGTTAATTTATAAACGTTCCTCGCCACCGCTCGAAAACAGCAATCTCCAACCTTGGCAATATGCTCTCTGGACATTGAACAGCCCTTCAAAATGTGGTCGATTCATTCATCGTGTTCGTTGGTTTCTCTGTCCGTACTAAATTTACTGTTATAAAACAAAGTAATAGAAGTATTTATATAGGGGAAGTGACGATGTGAGATTTCTGAGCCTGACTTGTTGAGATTCACAAGGCTTTGGAACGTTGCCATACTCAATTGCGCTCTGTTTGTAATATCAATCGCCGTGGATTGGTTCAAAGAGGAAGTGTGATTGCTGCCATCATCATGGGGATTTGTCGTTGCTTTAGTTGTTTCATCTTCCTCCGAATATTCCAACCCAATTCCAAATACTTCCGTTGATGTTTCACGGATCCGGCGTGCAGGGTGTCGTGGGAAGAGGCGAAGGAAAAATAGCGACGCTATTTTTCCTTCGCGTCTTCCCACGACACCCCGCGCGCCTCAATCCATCCTGGTATCTAATCTTCTCTCCCCATAAAACACGTAAATAGCGACTGGGTACGAGTCTGGGCTTTCGAGTTATCTTGAAAGATTTTGAAATAAAAAAAGCTTTATCTTTAGTAGTTTGTTTCTTTATTATATACAACAAATAGATTCCATTTTGCCGTGCGTCTGTTCAATAATAGATCACATAGGACTTCAAAATGTGGTAAGAACATCAGTGATACACTCGGCTATCGCCTCGTAGACCACTTTTTTTGAATTATTAACGCAACGGATTCACTTAAACCAAATATTAATAGGTTAGTTTGTCTCCGTTGATTCATCTTTGATATTTTAAGCTAAACAGCCTGGAGAGCATGCTGATTTACGAGCGGCAATTTTTCAACATCAGACTATTTTTCCCCACCATTCAATTTAACTCTGAAACGAATCTGCGGACACCAATTCTTTTTTCATTTCTGAAACAAGTAATTCATTATCTGTTCACAATAGAAGTCTGAGGAAAATCTATCGAGTAGAACATTTTCGCGAACGTACTGAGTAACCGCCAAGCTAAGCAGGCTAGCGAAAATAAGGAGCAAAAAAGGTAACTCGACTGAACCATTATCTTCTTTTAATTTTTTTTTTAGAAAGAACGGTCAAAAGAGAGATATCTGAGCATGTAGAAATCTCAATAAGCAAAAAACGACATCTTCGGGGGCTGCCGGGGATGGTACTCCCAGAAAAATTGGGTGGGGGTGTGCGGCCCGCTTCCCAAAACTTTTACCCTATTTATGACCCGGCAAAATCTGCGATATTTTCTACCCTATTCATGACCTGACCATTATTACATCAAAATCCTGTTAAAATACCGTGAACATAATTTGTGCAGGGCCTTTGGTTGATTGTCTTTTCGATAATGGTGCAAAAGTGGCTTCTTCTTAAAAAAAATACCCATATGAAGGCTAGAGAACAAAAACCATACCCTATTTATGACCAAAATAGCAAAAATCAGCAAAAATCAATACCCTATATATGACCAAAACGACTGAAAAATCATACTCTTTGGGGCCGCACATACCTATATAGCCCATATAAGGGAGCACCCTCCCCCCCCCCCCCCCCCCACCCCGGGATGCCGGAGGTGGCTGATGTCTTAACCCGCAGTATTATTTAATTATTTCGCAAATACTGGAGTACGAAAGTCTAATAATACATGAAAATGTAAAAATATGACAATCAAAAATTTGATCACAGGAGCACTTTGAGCAACAGATTATAACTCATGCTTGAGACAAGTAAAATAATTTTTGGTGTGACAGCGCTCACCCGACAAGCAGCCTTTCCTCATGTGCTCCTGGATTTTGCGTACTTCTTGTACAGCTTGCTCTGATAATACGGGCTTGTCTTTGTTACTTTGAACGTTTTCCCATTTCTTTAAGAACGTTTCAGCGTTTTTTAAAAGGGTGTCTTGATCCGGAGTTTCTTTTGTACGAGTTTCCCCGAAATCAGAGGGATCTCTAAACATCAATCGTAGGTCTTGCAAGCATTTACTGTAGAACGGATGGCGTTTTGAAATTTTGGTACTTATTCGTTGAAATGCGTGAAAAAGGTCAAGTTTTAAAGCCAGATCTGAGCCAAACACCTCTTGTAATTTCTTTCTCCAATGACAGCAGTTATCAATGTAAAATTCCTTGACACTCTTTCCTTGGCTGGACAGTCTCCTAGATAGTTGTTCCAGGAGTCGACGGATGTTATCAAATCCTTGCGTCTGAGTTAGTTGCCAGGTCACGATTTGTCCTCGTTCGTTCATCACAGAGAACAGTGAATCATACTGTCGTATCCACTTTTTATCTTCTGTTCTCTCATATCCTATACTGCTGGTAATATCGAAAGTATGGTCGCAGCAAAGCCATTCAGCCTCGACTGAAATTGATGACATTCGTTTGACAAACAAATCTTCATTCAAATCAAAGTAATGGAGGAAAAAGTCCGAAATTGTATTTTTACTGGGACATTCCCGCTGCTGACTAAACTCTGGGAAAGTAGAATTTATTATGATTGGATGCCTAGCCATATAAACCTTGAGATCCTCTAAAAACCTGCTTTCTTGTTCCAAGTGACGCATGTGTAGCCGCTCAAGCAACATGTCATAAATTTGTGAAAAAGACAGTCCATTTCGTACCATTGAAACAAACATTTCAAGTAGCTGTCTTGTAACTCCAGTTTTGTGAGAAAGTATGAAAGGTATTCTTCCATGACTTTTAATCAAGGCCAATATAACGGGATGGTGTCCACTGATTTCATGTCCAGCAGAACAACTGTACACGCGACTTATGAGCAGAACCCTTCCAGATATACCGAAAATTTGTCTTGGCATTTGATGGCGTAGTCAACCATCCTTCCACCCATTTGGTTTTAAAGAGATCATTCTACCGTTTTCATTGCAGATGGGACATAGAAGTTCAGGCTGAAAAAACTGTGGCAGCTGTTGATGCGGCTCCCACAGTATAGCAGTTGGAAGTACGTAGGAATTTGGATCAGGAAGGCCATTTTGTGGCACACTTAGCCTTTGCTCAACCGCACCAATGGTGGCTGTATCATGTCTTTGTAGAAGTCGTTGAATTGCTTGTTTTAACGTCGAGTGAAAATCTTGATCTTCGACAAGTGAACACTCACCAAAACAGGCAAATAGCAAATTATAAAAAAAACGTTGTTACAAAGATGAACTTCCATCTCCGAACGTGACGACGATCAGTTCTGGGACGTTGTGCCCCTCAAGTACATCCGGTTTTGATGAAAGGCATTGTTCATTGTTCAATGGCATATTAAAATGTTCGCACATTACTATGGCGGAAATCATACGTCGACTATGATATTTTATCACCTTTACATTTCTGATTCCACAGAATAAACTTTTTCTTGCGCTCTTAGAAAAATTTTATTCCTTAGTAAGTGGTAGTGGAAATACTCTGTCGCGCTAATTGACAAATCAAGATATTTTAGGAGAATGCACTCGATAATCTAACAACCGTGAAATAACATATTAGTTGTCATCGCTGGAATAAAATTATCTCAATCATCATTTTCTCTATATTAAGCTAATTGGAGAATCAATGAACCGCTACTGTTTAAACAGCGAAATCCAAAAGCCCATCCAAAAGAATCGAGAAATCCGTAATCAAACAACCGTGAAATGGTCATTGAATCTGTCAAAATTATCCACTGAATCCGAAATCCGAGCAAGTATATTTACAAATTCCTAGGATCTGTAAACCTGTTAACCCCCCTCATCACTAGACAGACGATGGCTCCTCGATCCTGTAGTAGTAGATGTTTTCGTACAGTTTTAGCTTGGAGTATTTGTTAAAAGCTTAAAGAAATTTCCCTTGGTGATTATTTTTGCATTCTCGTAACATATTATCCTGATTATGTATCATTTCAGTGCGCAGAAAATTTATGTCTGTTTAACATGACGTTGTTAGCGTTTTACTGGTCATGTCACGTACGCTGCGACATGGTACGATGAAGGTGATGGCCTTGAAAAAATTGAGGAAGTTAGGTATTCATTGAAAAAAATCTGGATAAACAAAGAACACCACTTATCAATGATAACGTACTTTATTTTCAATAGTAGTGTGATTCGAATTTCTATAATTGATCCCCTAGCTAACATTAGCTATGAATTCCAGCAATGTTATTTGACATACGTTCATTACAACAGTAACGTTTTATTGTTCGACTTACTATGCCTTCGATTTTACAAAGACGTTACAAAATGACATCTCTAGGTGTCCTTTATCACAAATAAAAGCAAATATCCTAAATCATGTCCGATAAATGTCATTCTAATAATCGTCTTGTAGTTGCTACTATCGAGTTCTTTCCTCAACGGTTTACAAAGGAGGAGAAGTCGTAAATAAATATTTTAGAATCAAAGAGCTATTGCCTCATGTAGTACATTTGTCTAATAATAATTTATGTACTGAAAAAGATTTGTCGACTAACCCTAACAAAACACTCGAGAAGTGACATTGCTTTTGCTTGATTATATTACTATTAAGGTCATAAGTTTAAGGACACTAGTAAGGTAGACTACGAGCAGTCTCTCTTTTCGCTCAGGGATAGTGGAGGAAAGCAAACAAGCGCGCGGGCGCGAATATCGCCCTCGTCGTTGAAACGTGAAGCGTGTGTCCAGCCGCTAGTGTAGTGAGCCGGCTCACTGCAATAGCGGCTCAACGCGACACGCGCGTCACGTTTCAACGCGGAAGGTGATTGATCGCACTAGCTTCAGTGCTTGTTCGTTTTCTCCGACTATCCCTGAGCGGAAAGAGAGACTGCTCGTAATCTACTAGTTAGGCCCATGATTTTATTCCGTAGTTACCGCTTTTAACTAATTGTATGGTGTGTGATTAATAGATCGTGTGTAAAGTTATGATGTATATTCACTTGAAAGAGAAAATAGCATTTGAGCAAAGTGCAACTATACAATTGCTTTAGATTTGTGCGAAACTGAAACAGTGTTAAATTTGTTGAGTAGTTTCACAAAAAGAAACGCGAAAATATTGGCAATCCATACATATGCCAAAATGCCAACATTTTTATTCTTCGGGATATATGCAGTAAACATCATTCAGCTCCTTCTTGGCAGGGGCTTTGAGCAGCAATTTATTAAATAGCCCCTTAGAAATCAATTTCTGATCTACCCTTTCTGTAAATTTCAGACGATAGTCTTCTTCACTGATTCTGTAGTTGGCGAGTGCCCCTTCCACGATTTTGCAAGGGAGGCACTTGTAGAATACGGTAGTGGTGTCCACTGTATCTACCTTCCCCAGCTCGTCCTTCTCTAGATTCCGCATCACATCCAACACTGTAGACGCTATCGGCATCTTGCTTCCACTTACGAATGATTGTGCTACACGCACAGTGACAAAAGGCCCACAACACGACAGGATGATCCCTGCTAACGAGTTATCATCACGAGCAACATCGCCGTCACTTTCGAGCTAGAAAAAAAGTTGTAACCTCCATTAAGATTCTGTAATTCCCGGTGGAAAACATTTCAATACAATAATCTTATGATATGAAATCATCATGTTTTAGTCCTGATAAATGTGTTTTTCTCTTGCTGATCTACCAAACTTTCGATACTTATGGCCTTTTGAAATTGCAAACGAAAGCTGTTTAAATATCGGGTTTTACTGAACTGCGCATTAATTGCAGACTGCCGAACCTGCGGAACCTCCGAAACCGGCGGAACCTATATTTTTTTGTCCAAAAAAAGTATCCGAAGGAGAAGAAACTGTAAAAAGACTGCGATAAAATACTTTTTACAAACACTGAGAATAGTTTTAAATAAAAACCGATGACGTTTCTACGTTGAACTCACGTCATTATCAAGTCAAAAACCACAGTATAGTGAAGGTAAAATGAAACTAGTAGTAACCAAAGATTAGGAGTGCGTTCTACGCCTGAGATATAACTTGAATAGCTGACGGTTTAAATCATTATCATTTTTATATGAACAGCTGAATTTTTACAGACTGATATAACATAATGACAAACTCCACTATTTTCTCTGCGGAAAGTTCAGGTCCCATCTATAAACTACGAGGTAGCGTGTTGATGACCTTTGCTGACACGTTGCGTGATGGCTCTAGTAGCCTGTGTACAGCCGTCCCCTCTCCCTGGTTGTTAGGGGAGGAGGCAGCTGCACACAGGCTATGACGGCTCCAGTTTCGGTAAACTCACGACTCTAATAGAACATTTGCCTTCAAAATTCGTGCTTCACATCTCATTTTTACTTTTACTGGGAATGTTTAAGAATAAAGCCTTGTTTTTAAAAGTATCCCGTTAGATCCAGTATTCTGCTCAGGCTGAAGGCACACCTATATCCAGTTAACATTTACACGGCTCGCTAGCTTCCCGGTTCATCCGTGGGCTTATCGTAAACAAACTCCGTGCGACTGGCAATCGGATTCGAATATTTTCGCTGATTAATAAAATAGTTACTGTTCCGTTGGCTATTTCTGGCTCATTCTTATAATCTTGGCTTGGCTTGGCTTGGCATCTTCGGGTAATGAATTTCTGAATGTCCTGAAAGACAATTCGCTCCACCAAAATTTGTCATCAGTTGTGGACAATATTTACATCCACATCCGGTGCCGCGCGTTCATTGACTAATTTTTGAGAGCTCGCTCCGCATGGCATCAGCGAGGTTTCTTGGGGGCGTCATTCAGAATTCTAAGTGATGCGGGCAGGCTCTGATTCTCTTTTTCCTCTCCCACTTTGCCAGTAAAATAATTTTGTTGCATGTGGTTTGGTTACGATGTAACACGAAAAGAGTGCTCAAAGACATCCAATTAAAATCTACCACTAAGTCGTTAATTTCCAACGGCATCATATTACATTACACAACAACGTTATCACGTAACGTGATCATGGCGTATAAAATAAATAAATAAAGGCAAGAATTTTTCTCCTTTTAACACAAAAATAAAAAAGAATGTTACATTAAGTAAGTCTACACTCCACAAGACATGAACAGATTTAACCAGTCGCGTACGACACGATGTTTTGCAATGCTGAAATATTACTCTTCCTGGAACATGACGCTTCCAAAGTCCACTTGTACATAAAGCACGAAACTGATAGTTTTCAAAGCTTAATTTGCAGAAATCAAAGTACTTCATGGTCGTCCCCTTATCTCAAGTAGTTTGAAAGCTTTTTCTCCCGATGATTTATTGTCTACGGCCAACTTCCACTAGCCGCCCACCCTTTTCAGATGGTGGTCGCTTAATGAGTGAGTGCACTCGACATGCAGTGGACGCAATTGTGCTTATGGCGCGACTCAACTTTCAGGAATCTCTAAATAGCACTTCAAGAATAGGTAAATCAGCAACTTACCAAAACCTTTGTCTTGATTTTTCCCTATGCCCGGGACTCAATGTGAATGGTCGATCTGTAATAAAGTGTAATGATAACCAATGGCTCAGTCATAACATTCATAAATCTTTGGTATCGGAGAAAAGAACACTAATCGTAAATCAGTACATACCAAACAAGAAGCGCCGTCAGAAACTAGTCCACAAAGACGATTGTAAAGAATTTGGAAGCACTTGATATGTCGATGTACACAAGTCTCTGTTCACAAGTAATCAGTGTAGTAAGAGGAGAAATAGTGACTGCAAACTGGGAACGATTATATATCGTGATAACAACAATAAGTCTTTATGTTGGCGCTAGACAACTATAAGGCTCCCCGAGTTGCGATCACCCGCGGTTAGCAGGCTGCGTGACTGGACGACACTTGATCATAATTATGGTAATCACATGGTAATCACAAGACATTGCACAATTCCAGTAAATAGTCAAAAGGTTTTCTAAGAACTAACAGCATAGACTTGCCACAGGTCGGGTAGTATCTCATATACCGGAAACTGAAATTGTTAATCATCAGTATACCAGCAACAGAAATAACTAATAACCAATCTAATCACCAGTAGACACAGAGGAATAGAGGAACAGTAGACACAGAGGAACAGAGCCGGGAACAGTAGGAACAGAGGAACAGACCGTTCTTTCTAAAAAAAAATTGTTAATCATTATACCGGCAACAGAAATAACTAATAACTAATCTAATCACCAGTAGACACAGAGGAATATAGGAACAGTAGACACAGAGGAACAGAGCCGGGAACAGTAGGCACAGAGGAACAGACCGTCCTTTCTAAAAAAAAAAAATTAAAAGAACATAATGGCTCAGTCGAAAGTTACCTTTTTTGCTCCTTATTTTCGCTAGCCTGCGTAGCTTGGCGGTTACTCAGTACGTTCGCGCGAAAATGTTCTACTCGAAATTCGCTACTCGTGGAATGTCACTGGAGGCCATTCGATTCGAGTTTTGAATGAAAGGAGCGTTAGTGAAGGTGGAAATTTGTGTCTTCTGTTGTTGGTGATTCTCAAATCAGTTTGATATAGTGTCGGAGACATCTTATAGTTTCGATACAGTTGGCCGTGAGCTGTAGTGAGCTATACTTTGTTTGCTGCTATGCCCTTAAACGGACTGAAACATTGGTTATAAAAGGCAAGGTTATGTGTTTATGTTAACTGATTTTACGAAGTGATGCGTTGATTTTTCATTCCTAACATCAATCTGTCAACAATTATCCTGAGACTGAAAAATGTTGGATTTTTTCAATAAATTAATGTCATAAAATTTCGTCTTTTGGGTTTGCTAAATTCGAGACAAAGCTTGACCAATTTTGTGTTTGGTTTAGGGCTTGTTTACAAGGCGGGAGGGTTACCCTAGCAAGCGGGTTAAGGGCCTGTTTAACAGGAGGGAGGGTTACCCTAGCCAGCGGGTAAACCCTAGCTGGAGGGCAAAAGATAACCCGGGTTTACAAGCAAAATTTCACTGGTCGGGTAACCCCACAACCCGGGAAAACTTAATGCACGGACACACTTAAAGGGTCTGGAAACAATTAGAAGGTTAACCCTGGTAGGCGGGTTAACACCACCTGGAGTGTTTACAAGGGAAAGAGTTCACCGGCCTGCCAGGGTAACCCCAGCACACAGATAGGGTCACCCGCCTACCCGGGTAACCCTAGCTGCTTTGCAAACAAAGCGACGAAAAAAAGAGGAAATGTGCGAGTGCAAGGGTAAGCCGCTTGCTAGGGTAACCCTCTCTCCTTGTAAACAGGCCCTGAGACTGCTTGAGTATTTTTGAGTCATTTTATAAAAGAGAATCAGCTTTTCTTTATTTTTCCTGCTTCTTGTACCTGTTAAGTGCCTCGACAATATTTTTTGTTCCTTATCTTTCGCCCAGTCACGTAAAATGTTATCTAAATTCTCAAAAGTTTTCGCCATTTTAAAACACAGAGGGAAAAAGTTTGTAATGATGACTTCAATCGTGCGTCTGTCCTCTAAAAGATGTTAGGCGAGAACCAATCAGAATGCGAGAATAACTTGGGTTATTGTATAAACTGTTTTCAAATCTTACGTCTTGGTGTTTTCAGACAGAATTAAGGGGGTATTGAAACAGGGGGAGGGAGCTAGCAGGGGAGAAGTGTGTATTAAAACAATCTGGCTTCCAATAATAAACACGCTAAAAAAACAGCGTGTTAATGAACACGCTAGAAAAACCGCTAAAGGCACAAATTGCTGGATGTCTGAACGTGGTGAGAGATCTTCATTTCACTTTTAAAGTAACAAATATACTATTATTTAAACCAATAAGTTGCTCCCGCTATAGCTTCACATTGTTGAGCAATACCAATACAGTTTTCCCTTTATTCTTAGTCACGTGACTAGTAACAAAGGTTATTACGCAAACTAGCCACTATATTTCCAACAAGTTCTCTGTTTATGTGCTTTTTAAACAGGAATCCGTCCGGGAAGAGGAACTAATAGGAATGAAGCTCTACACAGGTGGATAGGCCATCTGCTTAGTGGTAGTAAAGTGGGAGTACGTCTCGCTTATGCCTTATTAATGATCGTATTCGATCGCATAAACAACAAAAAAAAGAAGTCAAATTGCATACTACCAGAGGAAACCCGTGTACATGACGAAAGAAGCAAGTTGACAGAACATGATCATTCTGCAACGAGCCGGATCCGTGAAACATCAACGGAAGTATTTGGAATTGGGTTGGAATATTCGGAGGAAGATGAAACAACTAAAGCAACGATAAATCCCCATGATGATGGCAGCAATCACACTTCCTCTTTGAACCAATCCACGGCGATTGATATTATAAACAGAGCGCAATTGAGTATGGCAACGTTCCAAAGCCTTGTGAATCTCAACAAGTCAGGCTCAGAAATCTCACATCGTCACTTCCCCTATATAAATACTTCTATTACTTTGTTTTATAACAGTAAATTTAGTACGGACAGAGAAACCAACGAACACGATGAACGAATCGACCACATCGAGTTATATCTATATGAAACAAGTATTATATATTTAGGAGGAGTCTAATATATTCAAGGAAGTATTTTTGTCTGCTTTGGCACGTCATAATAATGCACACTTGTGACATATTCAGCCAATGGTCAGCACTCTCAACATGTTGTAACAAATTATTACAGAATGATAAATCTGTGCTAGTTACCCAACTGCAAACCTTTCTTGGCCTTCTTGAATGAAGAAGAATGATATAAGTTTCCTTGTTCTCCAGACCTGTGTAATATTGTACCTAAATCTGCTGATTATATATTAGTTAACCCCTTCAAAAACCTGCAACACTTCTATTAACATGTCTGATGACTTGTATTACAGAAATCATATGCTAGGTAAACAAAATAATATGGTTCTTATCTATAACATTCTGTTTTAATGCCTGTGAATGGTATTATGCAATAATGCCACAAGATGGTAGCACATCCTTTGGTCTTCATTTGTTACTCTAATCAGCTCTTTAGTCTGATTTTTTATTCTGACTCTCTTTTTTTTCTATTCTCAACGTTGTTCTCGTTTTAATCCACTGGGCGAAAAGATAGATAATTTTGACAGAAGACATTGTTCTCATTGTAATCTCAACTTTATTTTCATATCAACATATTCCTTTTAGCAGTGTTTCATCTTGTATCCTTATTTCCTGGCCCGCCTAGATTAGCTATGCTACCTCTGGGTCAGGTAATTCTGTATTTAATTGATAGCAAGTCAATAAAAATCAACTCAACTCATCAACTCAACTTTTCTTGTAACCATTGAAAACAAACTTTAAAAGATTGATGATTGATTTATTTTTGTTCTGAATGTGCCATCTAGTCCAGAGACACCCTAGACAAGTGTTGCACCAGCATCTTCAGCACCATCCTACGTCCCACAAGCTGTGTCAAGTACTTCACAAGCATCCCATACAGATGCACTCAGTGAGAGTACTATAAATCTCAAGAGAGAATTGGAGGTAATAAGTTCCTTATTTCTTAGTTTGTTTTTGGAGTAATCAACACTCAAACCTTGCCTTGCTTTGTCAAAATTACTGGTGAAACCTCTCCAGTCAGGAACACGCACTGTACAGTGGAACCTCGATTTAACAAACCTCTATATTATATAACAGAGTCCTCGGTATAATGACCAATATTCTTCAGCCCGGCTGAAGTTACAGTAGAATATATGGAACAGAACCTCAACATAACAAACCTCAATATCACAAAATCCTTGTTATAACAAACACAGTTCACGTAAAATCTACCCCAATATTTAATAACAAATAAATGTCAACATGCAACAAAGATGAATGCAGAACAAACCAACAGGGAAGAAAAGTTTCCTTTGATCCCAGGTAACAAGCGGGGTGAAAGAACAACTCCATAGAGAAGTTAAAGCACAAAATTAATGTTACATGTACATGTAGTGCTTAGTTGTTCATATTTCCAAAATGCTGGGTGGTGCAATATAGCACTATTACAAAACAGTGATTAACTGTTCCCCTATATAACAAACATTTGGGTTGTTTCTCCACAAATTCATTATAACAAGGTTTTCAATATAACAAACCCTCAATATAATGAATCAATTTCTCCAGTCCCTTTGGCACTTTGTGAAATTGATGGGCTACACTTTCTAGCAAAAACTGATCTTTCAAATTGGCACTATTAATCCCCATGGTATCAACGAGCGCTTTTCATTCAATTAATTTATTCCTGTTTTTCACGTTACCATGTTACCACCAATAGCGTAGCTCCATTTTCTGTATATAAACCATACACAACCCACAATTCCTTGATTCGCTCCGACGAAGGGCTAACGCTCGAAACGTCAGCTAATCGAATCCCTGTACGGTGGTCAATTTACGTTATCAACTCCGTTGATAAACCAAATTTTCGTACACTTTCTAGTGGTTTCTTTTCAATACCTTGCGAAGTTTTAGTCCTGTAGTTTTTGTAATCCTTCAACATGTGATAAATTATTTATTATTATTTAAATATTATTTATTATCATTGTGTCAATAACAAAATGCTCAAATATGATTGGTTCTTAACATCCTTTATTTGTGGCTTAATTGGCTGCCTCAGGTCCAAATGGTCTGATTTTAGCTGTCTGATTACAAACACTGGTAATCAGACAGGACAAATTGAACACTCAGTTACCTTATTTACTATTTAATAGGTATGTTGAGCAGTAGCGGCCATGTCCCGTCAGTTGTCAATCTTCGCACTTTGTAAAATAGTAACCATTTCTAGCATCAGATAATTTGCATTTGAACCATTGGTTATTTTGTACAATGTTTTACAATTTAAAAAGTTGAGCTCTCAAGTTTCTCAGATTTTATTATTGACACAATTACTTGCTAATTGAACTTTGTGACGTACAATTCAGGGATAATCGTGCTCGTAATTTCAAATCAGCCTCGCGCTACATGCGGCCAATTTGAAATCACTCACCCGATTACTCCCTGGTTGTACTCCACTCAGTCCTATTACCATTACTTATTGTTATTGTTATCGTTATTGTTAGAGGTCGTGGGTTCGAATACTACACAAGCCTGAATTTTTTTCAGGCTTTATTTTCACTGCAGTTAAATTTGCGTTCAGAACTGTGATGATCATTCACATATTCAATCATTAATCCGCAGTTCAAATATATGATTTTCATATATTCATTCTCTTATATTCACCACTCACGGGTAATATTACGAACCAACAAAATGACCTGCTCCCAGATGGCTTGTTAGCTCAGTCAGTAGAGCGATGCACCGGTATCGCAGAGGTTGTGGGTTCGAATCCCATACAAGCCAAAATATTTTTCAGGCTTTATTTTCTCTGCTATTTAAGTAGTGTTCATAACTGCGATGATCATTCACATATTTAATCCGTTTAATCCGTGGTTCAAATTATTTTATGATTTTCATATATTCATTCTCATTGTTATTATTATTGCATTTTAGATCTCTATGAAAAATTGGAAACATACTCGCAATAGGTCACACCTTTACTTTTGTAAATTAGATGCATGTGGAGCAGCAGCGACAACTGATGATGAGGGAAAGACAACAAAAACAGTCAGGAGCCGCAGCATTGGCAGCTGGTTCCTCAGCCTCAACAGTAACTTCTGCAGCAGATTCTACGAGAACCCCTCTCACTGTACCATCTGGAGCGACCCCTGGCAGCAGCCAATTGCAGCAAGGAAATAAACGACAGTTGACCCTTACAGTAAGTACAAACCATTCATTTACTCATCATGAAATCATAATTAGTATAATCATCATCATCATCATCATCATCGTCATCATCATCATTATAATAATAATTATTATAGTTATAATAACTTTTAATAATAATAATAATAATAATAACAATAACAATAATAATAGCAACAACTGTTCAGCTAATCAACCTCACAAAGTACAGCAAGAACCAACCCCTCTCCCTCACCTACATCTGTCTACCTTCCCCTCCCCTCCCCTGTAAAGAAACATTGGCTTCTGCTGTAGAAACATGTTTACAAGCGTATATGTTTCTTTTTACAGCGAGACCAAATGTTAGCTGCACATGAAATGTTCAAGAATGCGAACCAAGTGAGTCGAGCAGAAAAGGCTCTCATTCTGGGATTTATGGCTGGTGCTCGAGGTAAAGTAAAATTTATATATAATTATGCACAATTGTCTTGTCAGTATAATCACCATTAAATTTTGAAATCACTTCAGTGGTATAATAATTATACAGCTGTGCAAAATTATTGTGTACAGCTGTCTGGGTGATTCTGAAGCACAAAATCTTCAACACTGCAACTTTTTCAATTTTGTTAGCTTGGTCTTCCATGGGGAGTAAATGAATTGAAAAGAACCTCCAGCTGTTATTTAGGTTCACTTCTGGGATCCTCAACCAATGAGAACCAAAACCAAAACCAATCATGCCTTGCTGGCACACGTGGCTACACAGTTCCAGACAAAAAATAAAAATAAAAACAGTGTTTCATTGCATTGTTTATGTCTATTGTGATTGGCTAGAGTAATGAAATGTACTTTAGTTTTGGTTTTACAACACTTGGTTGAAAATCCCTCTATCACTGAAACACCATACAATCACATCATTGTTTATTTTAATCTATTTTCCACTTTGGATTTCATTCAAATTCCAATGAAAGCTATTCTGTGATTCACGAGAGAAAATGCCTGTAGTAGGTTGATCACAACCATTGTTGTCTTTCCATAGACAAGCCATATGCTCATCAAGGCCCAATAATTACTATCAAGCTCAGCGAAAACACAGAGAATGTAACAGCAGTAGATGGGTCACAGCAGACCCAACTTGTAGAAATGCTCTTTGAAATGAACTATGACACAGGTCTCTGGCGACGACTGAAACGCACCAGGGTGATATCCAAAAATAGTACAGCAGGACCACTGCAGAAGAGTTAATTTAAAGGATGCCCAGGATTATTTTGATCACAGGAATACCAGCTGTTTACAGTGGACCATGACTTACACTATAGTATATTGGTGACAACTGAAATTTGCTAGGATGGTATCCAAGAATAGTGTGGCAGGAATTGACAGAACATCCAGGATCAGTTAGATCACCGGAATACCAGTTCTTTACATAAAAAAATTCACGCCGGTAACAAGTTTAACTTAAACACACCAACAGGGGGTGGTATCCAAACATAATACCTGCACTTGATAATTGCAGAAGAGTTGATAACAGGATACCCATGATTACTTGGATCACTGGATCACCAGCACTGTAGAGTGAACTATTAAACTTAAATCACACTGGTAACAACTTAACTTAAACACACCAGCAGGGTGGTATCCAAAACAGCAGGATTCCCAGGATTTCTTGTATCACTGTCCAGACTACCAGCTTTTTACAATAAACTATGACTCATAGCAAATCACAATTGTAACAACTTAATTTAACCCTTTCACCACCAAGAAGCCTACCTTTGACGAGTAAAATCGTCTGGCGTTGGCCAGAGTAAAATCTCTGAAGTTCCCCTTGGTGGTGAAAGGGTTAAACACACTAGCAAGGTGGTATCCAAAAATATTAGGGACTTTAAGCAATCGTTACGTTTACCTCTACTATGGCGGTCTTGGATGCGGAGTTCTGGGGAGAGTACGTCACCGTATTTTAACAAAACGAGATTCACGAGATTGTTAAACTAGAATGGACCGAAGACACTGAAAGTAGAAATAAATTTCCTTCTTTTGAGAGAGACTTTGAGTAATAATTTCTGTACTTCAATTCCACAATTTCGTTTGCCACGAAGAATATTGATAAGAAACATCGGAGGGCGATTTCTAGACAAAACAGAAAACTACAAATGAAGATCGGAGTTCGCTGCAAATGATTTTTCTTCTTATGTACCATATTAAACAACAAATCAGCAAATTCAACGTTTTAGATATTTTATTCAAATGAAGAATGATCCTCGCAGTTGTAAACGCAATTTATGCAATTGCGAAAAGAAGCCTGAAAAAAATTCAGGACTTCAACGGGGTTTGAACCCGTGACCTCGAGATTACCGGTGCGATGCTCTAACCAACTGAGCTATGAAGCCACTGACGTTGGGAGCAGGTCAATTGTGGGTTCATATGATCCCGTGAAAGAAATGAGTGTGAATGATATATGAAAAGAATCACATATGAACTGCGGAAATGAAATCAAATGAAGAATGATCTTCGCAGTTGTAAACGCAATTTATGCAATTGCGAAAAGAAGAATATATCATTCACACTCATTTCTTTCACGGGAACATATGAACCCACAATTGACCTGCTCCCAACGTCAGTGGCTTCATAGCTCAGTTGGTTAGAGCATCGCACCGGTAATCGCGAGGTCACGGGTTCAAACCCCTTTGAAGTCCTGAATTTTTTTCAGGCTTCTTTTCGCAATTGCATAAATTGCGTTTACAACTGCGAGGATCATTCTTCATTTGATTTCATTTCCGCAGTTCATATATGATTCATTTCATATATCATTCACAGATATTTTATTCTTGTTTTTATACCATGCTGTAGAAAATACAGCCAATCAGAATGCAGGAAAGCCGATGTATATTCGTCAGTATTCAACCGAACCTTCCCATCGATCAGTGCAATTCAACAGTATCACACCCAACCTTCCCATCGTGCGATGAAATTACCGCTCATGCTGACCTTACTGGCTGCTGTATTTCTTATGGTATGGTATAAAATAGTTATGCAACCCTTTCTTGTGGTATGCCCTGGAATATCCCACTTGTCACTTGTATTTTCTTCGCATACACACTCGCCTAAAGGCTCATGTGTATACCAAGAAAATACAAGTGACTCGTGGGATATTCCACGGTATACCACTCAAAAGCGTTGCATAACTAGTATAAACAACCTTCAGTGACATTTAGCTTTATTGCTGACAGTCGTACTCGTCTAGCCTTTTTTTCTGGCTCTTTATCCGTGGCCATGGCACTCTCGGCTTGAGGATAGAAAACTTAAACTGCAGAGAAAACGCAGGGAAAACGTAATAACCGGAAAACCAGAAACCTCAAGTACTTTCTTAAAACAGTGATTGTAAAAAAGAAATAGGAGGAGAGCCGACTTTTATACTCTCATAGTAGCAACTACACCTGAAGACAGCTCTTCATGTAGTAGGATTTGGCGCAACGGCGAAAGGTCATTTCCAAGCATGTGCACTGCGTCATTTCTGGGCTTTTTCACTTTCGGCCACTGTAGTAGAGGTCACCATAGCGCTATGCTTTAAGTCCCTATTATCACGGGAGCATTGTAGAAGGGCTGATTACAGGATACCCAGGATTGCTTGGATCACAAGATCACCAACACTGTATAGTGAATTATAAAATCACACTGATGACAACTTAAACTGGCTATGTGGTGTTAGTCCCACTATAAAACGAGTACTATTTGGTCATAGCAAACCCAGCTTGAGATAAACTGACTCAGGTCATTAGCAATGACTAAAATAATTGAATGTACAGGCTGCAGCTATTACAATATGGAGTGTTATACTAGGACGTCTACAGAAAGCTAATCTCAGCATTTCTCCAGGATTCTATAGCCATCACTCAGGTTGTTAGCAGTGATTTAGATGTACCAGGGTGGTGTCCAAATACGGCATGTCGGGACCACTGCAGAAGAGTTACCACATCATAGCTCAATTATGTTTTTATTTTAGTTCAACTACTTGGCATTGACTTGATCCATCTATGTCAAATGAACACTCCTGAGAAGTTGTTCACAGGATATGCACATTTCTCATGATCATGAGTCACTGGACTCCCACAAGCTTAGACTCATATGAAAATGGAAGGGAAAGAATGTGTACCAATTAATTGATTCAACTCTTACAACTTTGAGTAGGCGGGTAAGGGGGAGGGGATCCGAACTCAAGTTTAATTTGTTGAACCTTGTATCTTCTATAATTGTAGCTTACAAATATGAAGAAGGAAAGTAGCAATTGTGTTAACAGCTGACAGCCTTCTACCTCTTCCCAATCTGTAAAGCTAGACCAGCCTGGTTAATTGCAACAGAAATAAATTTAGAGTTGGTGAAAGCATAAAATCAAACAGAAAACAAGGTCTAAACCATAGAATTGTAAAGCTGCTGTTGTAGGTTGAAAATTTTAGCGGAAACTTGTGTGCAACGACGCTGCGAACCATAGTTGACTCACGCTAGCGCATTCGAAGCAAGCCCCCCAGTTGCAAACTTGCTGCGCGGGCCCTGATCTTTATAACATTGACCTTTGTGATTTATAAATTCTACATGAAGAGATCAGTTAATCACTAGTGGGCTGAGAAACTCCACAATAGGCAACTTTTGCGATTGCATAGTTTGACCACAGCTAACTGAAATCAGTTGTTTTTTCTTTCTTGTTAAAATTTGTAATCCCAGTGGGGTAAAAATAGAATTTGCATTGGCTCTAGTTAGCATGAGGAAGGGAAAACTTGAAGGATTCTGGTTGCTGTAGTCAAATGCCAAAATGCCACATCGTGAAAATGTCCTATTGTAGTGACTACTGCTACTCCAGGCAACCATGCACCATCACTATTCAAACAACTCTATTTCACACAATCAGTTCTTGAACATGAAATTGAGTTTTTCTTTCAACTGTGGATCTATATATGATGGATCCTCAAAACTAAGGAAATTACGTAATAATAATAATCATCATCATCATATAATAATAATAATAATAATAATAATAGTAATAATTTAAAACTTATATAGCGTATTTTCCATGTAAATATGATCAAATGCGCTTTACATGTGATAAAATTTAAAAAGGATTTAGTATACTGTATAAGGTAAAATATATACGTGATTAAGAAGGAAAGTAAATAAACTTTAAAAAAAAGCGTTGCTGAACAGGTGTGTCTTAAGATGGCGCTTGAAAGTATTGATGTTAGAAATAGTGCGGATTTCATGCGGCAGAGCATTCCACAATTTTGGTGCTGCTACTTGAAATGGCCTATCGCCCAAGGTGGCTCCACTTCGAAAAGATGGCGGTTCAAGTAGGAGACCATTAGAAGATGATCTTAACCTATACGCGTCTGGCATCTTAACTGAAATTAGCTCTTGCAAATAAACTGGCGACTTCCCGTGGATGGCCTTGAACGTCAATAGCAAAATCTTGTAATTAATCCGCTGTCCGACCGGTAGCCAATACAGCTCGCGCAAAAAGGGTGTAACGTGACAATGGCGAGGCGCGCGGCTTACCAGCCTCGCAGCTGCATTTAACACACGTTGCACTTTGTTGATTTGTATGGCAGGCAGACCATATAAAAGACTGTTGCAATAGTCTACGCGTGAAGTGACAAACGCATGCAGGAGAGCTTTGGTAGCATCCAGAATTAAAAACCTACACACACTTCATGGGTCCATTAAATTAATAGAAAATCAGTACATTAATTTATTCTTCAATAGACATTTGTATTGCACGGTTGCCAAAGTTTTCATACATTTGACCCCTACAGTCAAACCTCTATTAAGCGGCCCTTTGTTAAGCGGTCACCCTCTATTAAACGGAAACTTATCAAATTCCCAAAAAGCGGTCCCCTTAGTTACTGTAAATTTAACCTCTATTAAGCGGACGCGGTCACCACTCATCAGAATTCCAAATTGCCTAATTTTATTGTACTTCACCTCTATTAAGCGGTCACGTTGTCAATTATCATACGATATTTTGACATCACGATACGCAAACCATGTCCAGTTTCTTTTAACAGCTCATCAAACAACATAATAAAAAGGTACATATAATCAGCGTAAGAGTGGTTCATGTTGAATGGCAAAACTGAACGTTAGTAATTTTTTTTTAAATAATAATTTATTTACTGAACGTTATTAATGTGGTTTACAACAAAGACGATTGCCTTACAAACACCATTAGAATGTTAGAACTGTAGGCGTGAACTTCCTTGAACATGCAATTACTCGACGTTTTTCTCGTGTATTGTGTTACTGTTGTTGTTAACCGATACAATTTACTGTATACATACCAAAGTTCCATTTTGCCACATTATATACTACATTGTGGAAAACCTCTTTTGAGCGGTCAACCTCTATTAAGCGGTCAGTTGGCTCTTTCCCTAGGGTGAGCGCTTAATAGAGGTTTGACTGTAGTTAGTTATCAACAGGATGGAATGAGCTCACTCTTCATAATTATAACTATTAGTTTCACAAATTAAGGCACGCGCTCATGTGCTTTCTTCTTTGGTTCATTAACAAATGGTTTTTGTTCAACGAAGGCAATTAAATTACGGTATGGTATGAAATTCTCGCGCGCTCTATAATTATTTTCTAAATCAGTTTTCTACTCAGCTTTGACCAATCACTTTAAAAAGATTCCCTGAAAAATCGTTCTCACAACTTTTCCGGCTACAAAAAGCTACTTCGCTATTTAACTGATTCCGAGCCGCATTGTGCGTGTTTCTTTGAATGTCTTGTTTTTCGTTGGGTTTTTTCTTAAACAACAAAACTACAGTATACTTGATAAAAAAAACTCGCTCGATTTCCATCGTATCCTAAGATCGTTTTCACGCAAGCTTGTGAGAAAAGATATTTATTAATTGCGGTTGTTTTCTCGTGTTGCATCTCTTTCATTAAATTTTGAGGCACAACTCAAAAAATTTTTTGTCATAAAAATACGATATGCAATATAAATTTCATTCCATACTACACATTTAGACTGGGTTAATATAAGAGGATTGTTTTTTTCAGATTCATTAATGTTAACAAATTCATCAACTTGTGAGCTATCGGATTCGTGGGCGTTTACACTGAATGGGTATCCGGATTTCTAATCGTTTACACACGTAGATAACTCCAGGAACATTCCTGATTGAATGGTTACAAAGCAGGCGAAAAAATATCCGGATTCGTCCTATAAATCGTTTACACGACTAACCTCTCCGAATTCAAAAGTTTTCGGATTCAAAGTTCCCAATTTAGATTCCGGAGGAGACATTTCCAAACCGGGGAGTTTTTATTTCGGACTCGTCCACTTATATGTTAACGGCAAAACGAACTCGGCACTAAAACGTATCGGATTCGTCACGAATCCGGAACAATTTCCTCTAGTGTAAACCTAGTCTCAAAAATGCCCTGTAGAGGGCATATACATACATAAATGTAAAAATAGTGTCTAACTGCCACTGCCCCCAATTGTTTTCGCCCAATAAAATCTCCCTATTGCCCTGATTGCTCTATTGAAATAAACTTTCCTCTAGCATTTTTTTTTTCGGATGTTGTTTCCTTTCAGAGTTTCGAAATTTGGCGCGTTTTTGTTTTTGCCCATGGACGAAAACAAAACAACAACGAGGCGTGATAAGAAATAAGCATTTTTAAAAGTGAGCTCTGTTTCACTCACGACCTGCTCAGAGCTAACAACTGTCACTATCATCACTAACGCTATCGCCATCACTATCGCCATCACTATCCCCATCACTATCGCCATCACTATCACCACCACTATCGTCATCACTAGCACCATCACTATCGCCATCAGTCTCGCCGTCAGGGAAACGTTGATACTCGTATTCAACTTGGATCGTTGCGTTGATTGTCACCGCTTGATGGAGGGCAGCAAGGCCATCGTCGCAATGTTATTTCTTGTCAAATACAACTCTGTACACGTTGAATGTGTTTTCAGTACGTCAGCCATTGCAGTAGCACCCTCATCGCCAATCTTATTGCAAGACAAATCCAACTGTGTAAGCGTTGAATTCGATTTCAGTACTTCAGCCATTGCAGTAGCACCCACATCGCCGATCTTATTCTCAGACAAATCCAACTGGGTAAGCGTTGAATTCGATTTCAGTACTTCAGCCATTGCAGTAGCACCTTCATCGCCAATCTTATTGCCAGACAAATCCAACTGTGTAAGCGTTGAATTCGATTTCAGTACTTCAGCCATTGCAGTAGCACCCACATGACCAATCTTATTGCCAGACAAATCCAACTGTGTAAGCGTTGAATTCGATTTCAGTACTTCAGCCATTGCAGTAGCACCCACATCGCCAATCTTATTGTCAAACAAACCAACCTGTGTAAGCGTGGAGTTCGATTTCAGTCCTTCAGCCATTGCAGTAGCACCCACATCGCCAATCTCATTGAAATACAAACGCAACCTTGTAAGCGTGGAATTTGATTTCAGTACTTCAGCCATTGCGATACAACCCACACCATTAATTTCACCGTATCTCAAAAACAAATCTCTAATGGTTGAATTTGTTTTCAGTGCCTCAGTCATTGTAGCATGGGGCGCTCTTTCAATGTCAACGCTCTCAATCTGAAGAAGCGAGCCGCAAAGGCGTGCCAATTTCTTGTGTAAATCACTCTTTTCTTTCTTACATTCGTTGATGCACTCCAATGCAACGAGAAGAAAGTCATCGCTTTTCTCTTTGTTGACTTGACTCACCATACTCATAATAACTTCCTCTGCCTTTTCTTCGCTTTGTAATGCCACCATACCTACGGCAAACAAAAGGACTTGTTTAAGCCCGCTCCAATATCTTCCGTCGGCAACTAAGCTGGTGGCACTAATTTCGCCATCGAGAAGTTGACAACAGAGATAGAATGCTGCGAAAAGCTCCTGAAAACTCTTGTGAAGAAAGCCATAGCGCAGACTTGGCCTTCGTTTGCTGCTTCCAGGCTGAACTGACAGAAATCCGAACCCAGGTATGTCACTCGTGCGATCTCGAAACTGGCTTGCCTCAAAACACATATCATCTTTTTGCAAGCCATTCAGCGCTATCTTCCCCAGCTCTTTGAAATCTGCCTCGTACAATTTAGTGAGGTCTTCGTCGGTTTCTGGTAACCCTTTCTTTCCCCTGTATCTCCTTAGGACGCACTGAACTATTTCTAGGAAAATATGAGTTCTGCTTTCTGGAAAAATACCGTCGACTTTTTCACAAAGAAGACACAAAAGTGCTGTGTTTAAAGGATTTGCTGTCAGGTTCCGTAGGGATTCGTCTCTGTCTAGATTATGCAACAACTTTTGACCCAAATTCTTCATGGTTTTAAAATAATTGACAATGAATTGTTTAGCATCTTCTGCTTCAAACCCTTTGATCTCCAGCAATGTGTCGCTGCAGTCTCGTGCCTTTAGCCCAACCTCGGGTCGTGCGGTAACAACTAAGTGACATCTTAGGCGCATTCTTCCTTGAATGATCTCCTTGAACATTGGTAATTTACCAGAGGGTAGCTCATCCAATCCGTCAAGTACCAGTAAAACGTTTGACTGATTTTGGCGAACAAACTGGAAGAATTTCTCCCTGTCTTCTTCTTTAACACCTAAAGGGAGAAGCTGATCATCAATGGCTTCCCAGAGGTCCGACTTGATTTCTTGACATTTTAGCAGCAATACCACTTCGAATTTCGGAAAAGAGCTTCCCTCTTGCCTTCCAGTGGCCCAGTCGTAGGCCAGCTTCTGGCAGTAGGTGGTCTTTCCCATGCCAGGGTCTCCTTCAATTAGCACCGTTCTTGGCCTTCTGCATTCTTCGTGGGGCTTGAAGATATCGAACATATTAACAATTTTATCAGTCTTCGTTCCTCTTTCTTCCTCCCTGCTGACCATTTTAAGCTTGGTAAAAATGTTATCAAGATGGTATCGAAACTCTTCGCACCACGGAAATGGAGCGAGCCACCCCTCACGGATTTTGTAGAGTTCGCGAATGGAGTCAATAAACTCAGCTGGATCAAAAGAATCTGAAAGTAAAACAGCAATCTATAATTGTGAGGAAACTGAGATGGTCAGTTTGTGGCGTGGCAAATGAATGAAAGATATAATTTATGGTGGAGCATCCGTACTAGAAATCGGTAGGTTTTTGGTTCGACTCCTGTTGGTCGAACTCGGAGTTATTTTTGTATTTTGCGAGTTTGGGTGTGGCAGTATTGAATAAATCTCATCTAGCAATCACTAAATAATATACGGTAACGAGATCAACCTTGTTCACAGGGCATTACCCTCGCTTGGGGGCGGGAAAAAGCTCTAAGAACGAGGTTGTAACTAAATCTCTTAATAGACTAGTATATCACTTAATAATAATAATGAACTAAAAATTTCTATAGCGCTCTTTTCAGATGTGGTCAAAAGCGCTTTACAAAAATTTCATATAAAACTAAATATAATATTGAATGGAGATAGAGTAAAAATTAAATTTAAAAATTTACGTATAACAGTAAAAGGCTTTACTTGACGATTTTTATTTATGGCCGCGTGATGTCGAACCGTGTTGCGAAACGCATGCTTTTTCTCTTGTTTATAACACACAGGCATTTTTTTTAACCGTTAACGAATCCCTGAACTCCATGTTTCCATGCCATTTGTCCCGGATTTTGGAATCAATTGTAATACATACCAACTTGCAATTGAACCATTAAAAGGTTTCGAAAGCGGCCAAGCTATGTACAAAATTGTGAAAAGGGAGCCAAAACTCAATTACTACAAACAAGTAAATAAAAAAATACATTTAAGCTTGAACTATATTCGATTTTTTCCCACTTATTAAGTAAATATGTCCCCACAGTCATACCAATGGCTTATTGTCTTTTTTGATCTCGGGCTGCCACGCTTCAGGAGAGAGCCCGATCTCAGAACCTGCGCAGTTTCAGAGCGTGGCAATGAGATCGGGCACCACCCATTCTGAAATAAAGTTACGGAAAATGACGACGACCCACTTTGGTACAACCGCAGGGTGAAAGACGCAATTCGCGTAAGATTTCACCCCGAAATCACCAATAGGGATTGTTGAATTAATTGTTGAATTTCTGAAGCTTGGATCAACACCAGCCCAAGTAACGATGGAAACGCTCCCAGCACCGCTAACTACAATACTACTTTTGTGAATCACCCAGTCGACACCATTGCCTTATGAAAACCAACAGTATAGCAGCAGAAACATTCGCAATTCACATGTAGGTGAGTAAATTGTGAAACAGACAATAAATTCAGCAATCAGCCTTTTTTTATTTTCACACCTTCCATGTTTCCAAGCTTGTCCTTTTTGTTAATTTCATCTTTCCACAGCTGCCTCAGAATTTCTATAAGACAAAAACGAAAACCTCATTAGCCAGCCCTTTGACACGTTCTTTAGTTTGCAATTTATTCTTCTCATAAAAGAATTTGCCGAAAGAAATCGTGGCAAAAATCGTGTGATTAATACCAGAGCCAATGTTGGTTCTTTTGTTGTTGTTGTTGTTGTTAATTTGTATTTTGTTTGTTTTGTTTTTTCTTTCTGTTGTACCTTCCAAAATCTTTTGATGTTTCACCTTGGTACTGTCTTCGTCTTTCTTCTACTGAATTAGCATTTCTTTAAAAATTGTAAAATAAAATATATTTGTAACTTAGTTCCCTTAATGTTATCTTTATCTATACTGTTTAATTCATTTTTTTCTAAAATAAGGAATTTACGAAATTGTGAATCAAGACAGTTAAACATTGGATACATACCATGTCTTTTAAACTATATATGCTGGTAATATAATGCTCTGCTTTTTTATTATTTATTTCTATTATAAACATTTGTATTTCAGCCAAATAAGTGCGAATAAAAATTGAATTGAATTGAATTTTTTCTACATACCTTCGATCTTTCCAAGTTTGTCCTTGATATTGCCTTCATCTGTGGTCTGTTGACTCAGCATTTCTTGATAAAAGAAAAGGTAATAAAACAATAAATTATTGATGATGATGATAACGCCATTCCTTGGTGTACACCATGTCAAGAAAGGTGATCATTCTCGTTCCCAGAGCCCACGTTCCCCTTATTCAGCGGAGCGGGGAACGAGTGACTCTGCGATAATCCATTTCAGCTCATTTTTTGATTGGCTGGAAACAGAGCATGAGCAGAAGTTTCAAAGTTTAAAATGGCGGACTATTGCGGACCACTAGACGTAAGGGAAGGTATCGTCAAGTTATTATTCATCTTTGTAGATTCTGCAATTTAGAGGTTAAGAACAATCCAGTTGACTTGTTTGGAGAAAAGGCAGAAAATGAAAGGCTTCTAAACCATTTGGAAGAAATCACGGGGCTAAATACCTTCGACGGCGATTGATTTCCAAGGAAAATTTGTAGAAATTGTTACGGCCGTGTGAATCAATTTTCGGAATTTAGGAGTCTGTGTCTGAAGTCTCGGGAAAAGTAAGAAGGCCTCTTTGAGATTTAAGAGAGGTAAAAAAGCAACTGAAAGCATGGCCAGAAATCTCGAACATTACATTTCGTGCGACTTACATTCAGGCTGTGGCGTAATGGCCTTAACCGCTGATTTCAGCAGTGACCTCCGGGCTCATATTTTTAGGACAGATCGAGGGGTGAAATACAAACATGTTTATGGTCAAATGAACGCCGCTGGCTGAAGGTATTGCCAAAACGAGCAAAGGCGGACGCAATCCACAAAAATAGCTATCGAACGATGCCTTTTGAGGGACATTTGAGGCACATTTGGCCGAGATATCGCTTGTTGAACGGCAAGTTATGATGGAATGTTTCTCCTTTTCTAACTTCATTTATCCGTGTTTTCATCGTCAAAGTGGATTCGGTTAATCGTGTTAAATTTCCCTGAAAATCGCTGTGTATGTGGGACTCGATGCCAACTTTAAGGAATGAACTTGGAAAATTCGACCACTTGAAAAGAAACTCGCCCAGCTGCGGTGGAGGACTGCTAATTCAACAACTTCTCACAGAAAATAGAGGGGCAAAAACAGCGAGAGAACGGCTAAAAACATGCTTAAAATGGACGGTGTTACCGAACTGGTGAATATATGCATTTTACATAGTGGAATTGAGGATGTATTCACCTGGTCGCTTCCAACTTGGAAAGTTATACAGGTTCGTTAGAAGTTATCATAAGCTCAAATATTAGATTTCACCTCACACATTTCTTTATAAACGAAATCGCCATGTTTGTTTTGGTAATACGAGATAGCCGCTGCCGTTCCGCGGGCGCGATGTCCGGGATTTTAGGCCATGGTCCATCGGTAGTGGGGTCACCGGTGGTCAAACGCGATAAACACAATGATGTGAACCAACATGGATCATCTGCTCCTGCTGTTACGTTCAGAAGAACCTGCAGATGTTTTACTGTGAAAACTTGTGAAACTCTTCAGGAACAGCGACCAAGAACTCTACCGAGTTGGCTGCAGAGGGCTCCGATTGTTCAACAAAGTCAGAGTGTAGTAATTCTAGCAAAGGCTGGTCTTCGTAATAGTGAGGTTGGTTGGGTCGATCATGATCTCTAATCTGCCAGTCATTGTACAATCTGATCGTGCTTTTTATTGTAGTAATATTATAATGAAAAAATGAAGTAAAGGTCATGCAATACCTCATTCTTGCCTGCTGTGTTATCTATTTCGCTAATGAATTAAATCTTAATATGTTGTTGTTTCGCAAATACCCATTTGTTGAGGGTATAAAATGAAGCAGTACAAATGATGGTGAGATGACTGAAGACAAGTGGCAAGGACACATGGCTTCTAAAACTCTTAAATTGGTGCAAAGATCGTCATCCTCAAATTTCTTGTTAAATGAGGTAGCTAAGCATTATGGCAGACAAAGTAACGTTGCCCCTTCGTCAACTAGCCATACACATGCATGTACGACATGTACCTCTGATTACATCAAAGAGATGACAAAGGTGGTCAGAGGGCAAAAGCCATTTGAACATCAACCAGGAAGCGGACTCTTAATAGTTTCTTGTCTATCTCGTAGAGCCTGTTAGATCAGCTTGATGCACTTCCTTTACACACATGGTCAACCTGACACAAGAAGCAACTGGCGACAAATCCATTATTCCAACTGTGAAGACTCTGGTTGTGATGATGATTAGGATGGAAGTGATGATTAGGAAGAAGAGGACATTTTAGATGATGAGATGGATTAGTTTAGGTCAGGGGTATTCAGTGTATCCAAGCTAGAACAGTATTAGGACCAAGCTAATATTACTGCACTCCTTAGCTTTAAGTAAAACATTTTAAGTGTTTTAACATGAACATGAACATGAAAATGATTAGTTGGGGGCCGTTACAATATTTCATATAAATTTGTTTGTATTTGTTGATAATTATCATTTTCACTTCATGGCAAACTTCGAAAGGTTGGGAAGAAAAATTGTTTCTTTATTTACAAGAATCTAACCTGTGTTAATATTTCCAAATTTATTTAGTATTTCTTGCAGGGTTCTTTTTAGTTTCAAGCCATATTTCCCTGCAATATTGTTATTATGGGGTTAGTTGGTCAGTAGTAAATTAGGCTTAAAACTATTTCTGTGTGACTTTGCCGCTCTATCGAGTTTTGGCTACATCATTTAACCTTTAACTCAAAATCATAATATTGAGCAACAGTAATTTTAGCTCTTTCATGCATGCTATATGCTGCTGGATAATATCAAAAAATGTTTCAGTAATCTCAATATTTATAGGAACAATGTCTTCCACTTTTTCAAAAGATGTTAATTCTGGTAAGTGTTTCAAGACTGAATCAGTGAGAGAAATTGCAAAACCACTTGTGAGGACCACACTGCAAACTGTACTCCTACCTAGTTCGATTCCCCTTACAATATTTAAGCTGGCATAAAGGTCTCTTTTAATTTCTGCCTGAACATTAACTTTGAAGAAGGCCTCATCACCCATTGGATTGTTGGATATATCACCAAGCTGATCACTGGAAATAGTCTCCATAAAGTTCAGGTCATCTGCAGCTCTTACAAGCTGGCAATCATCACAAGTACAGACAAGACTGTGAAAATCACAGCAGATGTATGCAGTCCCTGGAATAGCAGGAACTTTGTGGTCAAAGTAACTTAGTATTAATTTCCTTTTACATTCCCTTGATTGCACATAGTTTCTCGTCACATCACAAGTTTTTTTCTTGATATGTCATATGAATTGAAGTAAATATCAGCCCTGGCTGGAAGACCATCTCTACCAGTTCTACCCATTTCTTGGCAGTACTCCTCCATTATGAAAGGAACTCCAACATGGACAATTTGTCGAATGTTATTAAGCTGGCCTGAATGTGGCCCTTGAACAAAAAACATTTAATTCATGCCCCTCGCATCCTATTGAAGTGTTAATCTATTAACCAGCGAGAGAAGTCGGGTAAATATGAGCTTTTTACCCAACAAGATACAGTAATAGCTAAAAAAGTGAATACATTTTTTGTCTATGTTAAGAAAATCAATTTAGTGCACCCCATCCCCCACCCCAAAAAGAAAACTTAATTTATTATCACCTCTAAATGTCTATCTTGGTATAATGGAATGACCCGATGATTAAATATTTATTGTACCAAATGCAGCTTTCCCTCATTTAACTTTTTAAGTGGTCTTAATAAAACATACACAGTAACTATCAGAATATTTAAAAAGCAGTAAGCTTATGATTACTTCGTAAAAATATGGCAGAGATCGAACAAAGAAGGCTGAAACAACTGAATCAAGTTTGAGGTTACTCTTTATTTTAAATTACAATATTATTGCCAAAGTATCAACATCGATCAGAAAAACAGCACGAGTATTTGTATACATACCACTGCAGAACTAAATGAGCCTCATCAATAACAATTGCTCGGACACTTTCTTGAAAATGCCTTTCCTTTGACATTTTAGCCACATTCCTGTTATCCACGAACACCTCTGGGTGCCCGAACAACAAACTGCATTTTCGTGCATTTTTAGGTAAAGAAACCTTATTTTCTCCATCCTCTATCGCGACTCTTTGTATCACACAAACATTAGGAAAACGTTCCAGTTTTTTTAACTTGGTCCTTCATAAAACCGTTCAACGGGTAAACCACGGTTACACCACAGCCAGTGTTTTTGCTTTATACGTACTAGTATGAATAACCCATTTTACAGTTGTGTGTTCAGTGACCTGGCCTCTGGGTGGAAGCGAGGCTGGAGGTGACCTTCTTTTGGTACAAACCTATCTGTCTTTCTCATGCAAATGTGGACTAATTAGCTTGAGAATAACATGATTTACATGAGAAAAGCAGTGAGGTCTGTATCAAAACAAGGTCACCACCAGCCTCATTTCCATTCATAGGCCAGGTCACTGAGCATGCAACTGTAAAATGGACTATTTTTTACGATCGCGAAGGAAATCAAACATTGGTAAATCAACACTGCTAAGACATCTCTTTTGTCCACACAGATTGCCTTTATGGCTTCAAGTTGCTCCTGTTTTAATTCCTGCTCTGGCTGTCCGAGTTTTCCCAAAGAAAAGCAAATAGCTTCGCGGAATTTGCGGTTCGGCAGCCATTTCCTAAATGAGTTCAGGCCTGCGCAGTTGAGCCAATGACAAGAGTCTCTCGTTCCCCGCTCCGCTGAATAAGGGGAACGTGGGTTCTGGGAACGAGATCGGAGAGGTGATATGTAAGTACCTGTCAAATAGAGACAAACTGTTCATTCTACATTTGGAAGTTTTGCCATCGTTTCAAACAATGAATTTCGTAAATATTTCTTGTGTCGAAACCAAAGCGTGGTCGCTAAGGGCTGGGTTCTTAATCCCCAGCAGGTATTAAAACCAACTAACCAAGTTGCATGACACTCTAGACCTATGGTTACATAGTTTATTTGTTTATACACGGTAAAATCTTTAGTATATATTACATTAATTTAAAAAAAAAAATTCAAACAGCACTGTTTTACAAGATTGCCGTGTGGGAGCCCGACTAACAATTGCAGTAAATTTGGTCAAGTTTCCTTTTAAAACATCCAAGAGAGTCTTATTTTCTTAAATTTACTGTTTGGCTATTCCGTAGTAGCGCCCCGCTGTAGCCCAAGGCACGCTTACAATAGTTTGTGCGTGGCTTGGGCAGGTTTAGTTTAATCGCAGCGTCTCTCAAGTTATACAGTGTATTACGGATGCTAAATAAATCCTGCAGGTACGCTGGGGAAAGCCCTTCAATCAATTTAACCGTTAACATAGCCTTAAGCTTTTTTCTTCGTGTGGTGATATTGTCCCAGTTGAGCCTATTTAGGACATGACGACTTCAGCGCGGTCAAAGTGTGTAATTATGCGAATCCCACTCGACTGGGGTTTGAGCATATGTATGAGCATTGTTTTCCCTGGTGTGCATTACGTATGAGCATTGTTTTCCCTTGTCACATGACTTTTCTTGCGTCACGTTCCATCGGTAGTTAACAGGTATGACAAATGTTTTTAGTTCTTGCGAAATTTCGAGCGAAAGTTTGCACGGATTTTCGCGCAATGTCAAGCGGAAAGTTTCACCTCCAAACAATATATTGCGCACTTAGTAGTGTGCAATAATTCAGAAGGTCAAACAAAACATAACTCTTGCGTAAATTATTTCAACCGAAGCGAAAATTCGTTCGGCAAATACAAACAGTGAATAAGAAACCCGAGCGATTAAATATACTTGACTGAATGTGATTCAAAACTTATCATAATCTGACTTGAAAACGTTTTCTAACAAATAGACGTCAAACTTAGCAAACAACATCAAAATACGGAAAACAGAACGCCTGATCGCAGGTTAAACGCATATGTAAGGAAGAAATGTTTGCGTTGTGACAAGAAAATATTACTCGTGTAACACCTTTCATTCGAAACAATAACTTTGTGTTTATTTATTCGCTTCCGACATGTTAATCTTTTCATCACATATGGGAGGGAGATAATGGGAGGGAGATAAAACGAAACGAGATAAATGAATCATTTACAGCAAGCGAAAGGCACAGGAGCACCCAACGAGCCGAATCAGCCAAAAGCTGTAGAAAGGTATTTTTAAGTACCTTATGGTGTTTGAAGTGTGTTTAAAGTGATGTTTTCAATAGCTAGAAGAATTTCATATGTTCGGATTCCCTAGCTAAAATTTTAATTGCCAGAAAATGTTAAGGAATAAAATCTCCTTTGAGAAAATCCTAGCTGAAGTTAACTTTCTATGGAACCATTTTTCTTTCCGAAAATGGTAGCTGACGTTTACGACAGCCAAAAACAGCAATAACGACCTTTCCGAAAACCTCAGGGGCTATGATTTCCACATTACGAATCTTTTAGGCCACGTTTTACTTACGAAAATCCGAGCGCACTCTTTAATTGACGCCGAAAGCCCGAGGCGAACTACCCTCCACCGAACAGATATCACCGATACGCGTCGTTGGATGCCCCTGAAGGCAGAGGATACAAACGACAATTCACTCGAAAAGTGCCACAAAATTTCACTTGAACTATTGGGGAAGGCCGCAGAATTTCGCTCGAACTACGTGTATAATGGTCTTAGCTAACCGTACTCGCAAAGTACAGCAAGGACGCAGCTCAACAAAGTCGAACCGAAGGCATATACGTGTATAACGGAGTGCCGCAAAATCTTCACGCAAACTATCGCAGAGTGCCGCTAAATTTTCGCTCAAAATATTACGTAGGGCTGCAAAATTTTGCTCGAACTATCGCGCAGTGTCGCAAAATTTCGCTCAAACTGTCGTGGAGTGCAGCAAAATTTCGCTCGAACTGTCGCGTACTGGCACATTTGAATTATCACGGAGTGCCGCAAAATTTTGCTCAAGCTCGCGGAGGTCTTTAGAACTTTACTCCTACTATTTTGGAGTTCCGCAAAATTTTGCTCGAACTTTGAAAAACACACACGCCATCACCATCAACTGCCTTTGCTTTGCAGCCTACTAGAAAGTTCTCAATCGAACGCCATTGTTTGCTAGTGTTGTCAGTGTTCAAGCTTCAGAACTTGTTTGATCGATCAAAAGAAAACCGGAAATTTCGGTTAAAAACCCGCATTTGGGTGCTATCATACTATGCAGGGTCGAGTCTCTCTGCACATGTGTAGACTTATCTATGCATACGTGATGAATGACACACATTGACCGGGTTGAAGTCCTAATGAGGAAACTGGCACTAATGTCGTAACTGGACCTGGTAATCAAAACCTGGTAACGACCCTGGCATCCCTATTTTGAAATTCCTGGAGTTTTTCGCTCAAGGTAACGCTGAGTTCATCTCAAACAAGGCTGCAATAGTCAAAATGGGGTAATTTTACTTGTGCACCAACAGCGCTATAAAGGAGACCAGGATCTCGAGCGTTCACTATGCTAGACATATCAAGTTCCATTCTCGTTCCCAGAGTCCTCTTTTCTTTTAGTCACATGGTAAGAGAAACGAAAGATTCTGGTAGCAAAGACCCACCGGATGTCAGCGCATGTCAAATCGCTAAGAATATATTCGCTCATGCTCAGATATGTATCCTCAGGGACATTCTCGTTCCATAAGTCCTCGATTGTTTACCATTTAGCACAAATTTCCGGAAATTCCGGCTGGAGTGTAAATGATAAACGTTTTCTGGGTTCGTCCCTCTGGAAATTTCCCGGGACAAACGGGAGTTCTGAAAAGGTAGTCCTGCTTTCCCGGTTGGGACGTTCCCGATGGAAATTCATTTATCATTTAGAATTTTCTATGTTTCGTACTAGTTTCAGTCCTCTTGGCTTTTGGCCGAGCGTGATCTATCCAATCAGCGAGCGAGACGTGACAACCCGGAAATTTTAGGCAAATGGTAAACAAACCGTACCGTTCCTTCCCAACCGAAATTTCCGGAATTTCTTTCTAAATAGTAAACAACCCTCGTGTGTTTTGCTCACGAGGTAAGAGAAGCGAGAGACTCTGCTAGCAAAGACCCACCTTTTGTCAGAACTTTTCTGACATTCGTTAGCGCATGTCAAATAGCCAAGAACGTATTTGATCATACTCAGATATGTATTTTAAGGGAGGGAGTGACAGTCCAGCTTTGGCTTTTATGATGGCTGGCTTGAAAGCTGACTGACTGACTGACTGAGAACTTTATTTTAACACCATAAGTAAGATCAGCATTGCTGGTGGGGTCGTGCAAGCTGGTTCGGCGAAGCTTTGAAAGAGACTAATTTCATTGAAATTAGAAAATTTACTATAGGAAAAGGGAACAACAAGCTGCCTTGCATGCAGTAGTTGTACAGAAACGAGACTGGCTGTGTATTTTGCTCACGGGGTTTCGAAAATCGTTGATATTCCAGCTTCTCTCGTTCGTGGTGGACCATCGATCTTGATACGGTTGAAAGCAGTTGTGTTCTTGTAGTTTCGCCACTGAATGCGCTTATATCCGACCAAACAGAAAAGTTGAAGGTACGAAGTATTGGCTTGAAGGGTTATAAGCAAGGTAACAAAGACGTAATTCGATCAGTTGGTGAGAATGTGAAATTCCCTTGTTGATTTCTGCGAAATTAATCTCACTCGTAACGGTAAGTGCAAACGAGCGGCTCTGGGGACGAGAATGACAGGAACATGGCCGAAAATTTCGGACATTTGAGCCCGCACGGTAGTAGCGGCTTTTCCCAATCAATATAAAAAATGGCGTACGAAATTACAAAGCTTTATATGAGAAGTGATGGAGATACGGACAATACAAGGACAATTAATACCTTTTTTCCGTTTCCCAAAATCGAGCGTTATTCAAAAACATTTCAGCGATATTGTAGTGAAAAAATCTACCGGAAAAACGAATTCCATACCTTTCTTTCGGAAGGATGTCAATTTGCAATTTCAGCTCCAGTCAAAACCTTATAAATCAGTGAAAAAAGACGCGAAAATAATTGAATACGTTTGCTAGAAAATAATCGGAAATCTAAAGTCGCTATGTAAGTTGCCAAAATCGAGTCAAAAAATGCAGATAGATTGCTATTTTCAGAATAAAAAACAGATCTTCAGCTTGTAAACGTACCTTTCTTTTCAGCTGCTAAAAACCGTACAAAATGAAATAAGACCACGGGAAGGTCGATATGTCACGCAGATCCACGTCCGTTCCATGAAGAAGAAGACAACAAAGTCTCGCTCTTAGCACCGTATTCTCGCAAGCAAATCCTGCATATTTGGTATTATAAACAACGTGATTCTCGAGGAGATTCAAGAAAACTAACCCGTTCCATTTCGATGATAAAAAAGAAGTAAAGCTGCGATGTACAATACATGTAAACCGGAAGTTCGTGCCTTGAGTTCAACAAGCGATATCTCGGCCAAATTTCATTTCTTTATTTCTTTATTTACTCCACATTACTCCACATTAACATATTAAAAAAGATTACTTAGAGTGACTAAAAATAGTGAAGGAGTGGAGAAGGGCATGATATAGTAGACTAATTATATGGCCTTTTAAATTACAATACATAATTAGTTAAGATAAAAAGAGGAAACCTTACTATAAATAGAGGAGATGAGAAACAGAAGGAAAAGAAGTTCGGCCAAATGTGCCCCAAATGTCCCTCAAAAGGCATCGTTCGAAAGCTTTTTTCGTGGATTTTGTCCGCCATTGCTCGTTTTGGCAATACCTTCAGCCAGCGGCATTCATTTGACGATAAACATATTTCTATTTCACCCCTCGATCTGTCCTAAAAATATGAGCCCGGAAATCAGCGGTTAAGGCCATTACGCGACAGCATGAATGTAAGTCGTGAAATGTGATGTCCGAATGTAAGTCGTGAAATGTGATGTCCGAGATTTCTGGCCCTGGTGCAGTAATTCACCATTTTATTCTTGGTGTGCATTCAGTTTGTATTAGAAAATGAAAGAACTCGAATTTCCCTTTGCAATCAGAGTCACTCGCAACGGTAAGTCCAAACGAGTGGCTCTGGGAACGAGAATGATCAAGTTCAAACATAGATGTGCGTTAGAGTCAGAGCTATTTTTTTTATTTCAAATTCTAAATGATTTTAGGTTTCTCCGTTAGAGTAGTTTTATTTTCGTGTTGTTGAACTCTTTAGCCACTTAAAATACCTTGTATCTTTCCAAGTTTGTCGTTGGAGCTGTCTTCATCTGTCTTCCACCTTTTTAGCATTCCTTGATCAAAAATAAATAGTGAGGCAGGTTAGATGTCATGTTCCTTGCGATTTGACCTTATTTATTTTTACTTTGTATCAAATCAGCAGGTCATTTTAATTTTTCATTCCTTGTTTAAAGTACTTACGTACATACTCTGAGGTTAACGGTTATGTCTTCTGAAAGTTGGCGCTTTCTCAACAGCCCTTAAGCCATTTTATTTTTGGTGTTGTTGTTACATGTATATTTCTTTTGGAATGAGGAGAGATTGTTTTTTCTGATTTGGCGTATTTAAGCCTAACTGTGAGAAAAAAAAACTATACATTGTTATGGATTACCGCTAAACATACTTCTACCGGCTCAAACCAGATGACATCTTCATCATTCAATGACGTTCAGGACCCTGTTCGATAAACCGTCGTCTGTTGGTCTATTTTAGCGTTTTCTAAAGCATTTTAGCGTTTTTTAGTTCTATTTTAGCGTTTCATTTGCCAGCTTGCCCTTGTTAATGCTCTCGTTTGCTTTCCACTGCTGATCAAGACAGAGAAGTATGAAAAAGATTAAAGCAAGTCAAGTTACTTCTTTCTTGCCGGTAGCTGCAAAACATGGCAGCTACAGTAACATCTATACAAAACAAACTAAGTTTAGGGATGATTAATCCTCAGTCTATTTTTGGAAAATTAACCCATAAAAACATTCGAGGCGCTCTTTTGTTTGTCAGATAATGATTAGTTTATAAACTGATTAGAATGCTCTTATCAAGACCCTATATCAAGTAAGTTTAATTTGCAATATATAGCTAGCCTGTATAGAGGCTCTTCATTTGGGCAATTCAGAATTAAGGGGAGTTTTGCTTCCGAATCGTGCGTGGTCAAAAGCTAAGGGATTGGGGCGAGGAGGGAAAGGAAATCCTGCAGCGGTGTCTGTTCGATTTGAGATGAGCCTCTTTTTCCGCTTGACTAATCTGTCAATCATCAAACCAGTCATGACCTTTTGAGTCACTTTTCATTCAACTATGTTCGTTTGGGATTTTTCAGGGGCACCCAACGACAAGTTTCAGTAGATATCTGTTCGGTGGAGGGTAGTTCGCCTAAGGCTTTCGGCGTCGATTAAAGAGTGCACTCGGATTTTCGTAAGTAAAACGTGGCGTAAAAGATTCGTAATGTGGAAATCATAACCCCTGAGGTTTTCGGAAAGGTTGTTATTGCCGTTTTGGCAGTAAAAAACGTCAGCTAGCATTTTCGGAAAGAAAAAAGGTTCCCTAGAAAGTTAACTTCAACTAGTATTTTCCCAAAGAAAGATTTTGTTCCCTAAAACTTTCGGTCAATTAACATTTCAGCTAGGGAATCCGAACAGATCAAAGATTTCTAGCTAACGAAAACATCACTTTAAACAGACTTCAAACACCATAATGTACTTAAAAATGCCTTTACACAGCTTTTGGCTGCTTTGGCTCGTTGGGTGCCCCTGATTTTTGTCAACGTTTTCAAACCATGTATCAGAGAGGGATTTCAAAAGGCAGTTCTCGCAACTTTGTTCTGAGCTGCTGCACTTCGAGCAAAACAAAATTCGAGAAAACTTTGGCTGACAAAATGCGCGTTGCCTTACCATATACAAATAAGTAGATGTTGTGTATTTTGCTGGCGGTTTCAGTATTCTGCAAATAGATCATAGTTTCACCGTCCTTTACTGAAGTGACCTGTAGCCGTTTTAAATGTCAGCATTTAGCTTGCAATTGCTTGTTTGTGTTCTTCGAAATTCCAGTCACTTTACGTCCATTAATATTCACTATAATCGGCTTGATCTCAACTGGTTACCCTTCGCCGTTAAGGGCCTTCGTTTTGCCGTTCAGCCGTTTCCCCGGAGCTAGTGGCTCAAAATTTTGGAGCCGTGGAGCCGTTCACCTGGAGCCGTTCAAAAATATTCTTCAGCCATTCAACTTCATCCGTTCATTTGTTTCTTCAGAAATTCAAACGTTCATGATGATCGTTTCAAACGGCTTGGCCTTTCGTTTGCCATCCGTTCACTAGTTGTCCGTTTTGCCATTCGAATGGATATACGTTACCGTAAGTTTTTGGGTGGGAGGTCACAATTACAGGGACACAGCAATTCGATCAATCAAGCCGAATCCCTCGATTAAATTGAATAACAAGGCTTTTTCCAAAGCCTGTAGGCAGCACGGCCATCACATCCTTTTCACTGAGAAGACTCTTAATTGCGAGGCCTTTCTTCACATGAACTGGTTTACAGGACTTTGCAGACAAAGCTGAGATAGCTTTACTCAGAAAAGCATTACATTCTTCGTTCACGCTCGCCATGTTGAATTGACTGAAACTCTGCTCCACTTGCTTAACACAAGTGGCCTGGTCGTGGCACGTCCGGCCGCACCGCAGGCTATCGAATTAGCCAATCTCAGTATTTTACGTTTAGAATCTGAACGTAAATACTCAAATCTTTAAGAGACCGCTGCAGACTCTTCTTTCCCTCGCTCGCCCCAATTCCTTAGCGTTTGACCGCGCACCTTTCCCAAATGAAGATGGAGGCTGTATGCAGGCTAATATATAGCTGACCCATTTAATATATATCCACACAGCAGAACGAAAACAAAACCTCGTCTTTGCAACTTTGGCCAGCTTACCTTGCATCTCTGTTAACTTGTCCTTGGTGCTGCCTTCGTCTGTCTTCCACTCCTTTAGCATTTCTTGTCAAAATAATTAAATCACAGAATGTTAACAAAAACAATAAAAGTTACTAATGAATGACTTTTTCACTTTTAGAGAAGCACGAATATTGAATAAACTCTTAGTTCGTTACTTTTATAACCTGTAAAAAGTCAAGATTTGGGCAAAAAAAACAACAACAAAAAAAAACAAACAAACAAACAAAACAAAACAAAAAAGGCGCAAAAAGGCACAACGCGTTTCGAATTTCAAACAGGTGCAGAGATATAATTTAGCAAAAAAATCACAAACAACAACAATAACAACAAAATAAAAAAAGAAAAAAAAAAAACAAAAACAAAAACAAAAACGGGTTAGGTGTACTTTAAGTAAATAAAAAGATCAGCTTTTAAGTGGGCAGTTGTCACATGTCCATGTACGAATTATTGGAGTTGTGCGCTATAGAAATACTATTTATTATTATTACTATTATTATTATTATTATTATTATTATTATTATGATTATTATTACCCTAATAATTGAGGTTCTTTTATTCCAGCCCAGAAGTTCATTGTCTTTAAGAACATCAATTTTTAACTAACCTTCTATCTCTCCAAGCTTGATTTTGGTGCTGTCTACATAAATTTTCCTCTTCTTAAGCACTTCTATGTAAAAAGAAAGAACAGGATAATGAGACACAAAACACTACACCGTATTCTATTAATGAAAAAACAAAAAAACAAACAAACAAACAAAAAAAGATGGCCACAGCAAGAACTTGATTGCGCTGTTCGCACCACTGCTTCTGACAGAATATTATGGGCGACGTATTCCCGCCATTTCTGTAAGCAATTCCTTGGTGTTATCATCATCTTTCTTCCACTCCTTCAGCAGCTCTCGATAGTGCTCCTCAAAGTCAGGATCCATGGACTCGGTCTTGAGCTTACTAATAGCAGCTCCATAACTCGCTCCTGAGTGAACTCCAAGTCCAATAAATGCATTGCTGATGTCCTCCGAGTATATGTTGAACGTTGGATTTTTATTTGTTGTAAAGCGCCACGGACAATTTATTGGAGTTGAGCGCTATAGAAATACTATTTATTATTATCATTATTATTATTATTATTATTATTATTATTATTATTATCATTACGCTAATAATTTAGGCTCTTTTATTCCAGCCCAGAAGTTCATTGTTTTTAAGAACATCAATTTTTAACTAACCTTCTATCTCTCCAAGCTTGGTTTTGGTGATGTCTTGATAAATTTTCCTCTTCTTAAGCACTTCTATGTAAAAAGAAAGAACAGGATAATGAGACACAAAACACTACAATGTATTCTATTAATGAAAAAAAAATGGCCACAGCAAGAACTTGATTGCGCTGTTCGCACCACTGCTTCTGACAGAATATTATGAGCGACGTATACCTGCCATTTCTGTAAGCAATTCCTTGGTGTTATCATCATCTTTCCTCCACTCCTTCAGCAGCTCTCGATAGTGCTCCTCAACGTCAGGATCCATGCACTCGGTCTTAAGCTTACTAATAGCAGCTCCATAACTCGCTCCTGAGTGAACTCCAAGTCCAGTAAATGCATTGCTGATGTCATGCCAGTATATGTTGAACGTTGGATTTTTATTTGTTGTAAAGCGCCACGGACAATTTATTGGAATTGTGCGCTATAGAAATACTATTTATTATTATTATTATTATGATTATTATTATTATTATTATTATTATTATTATTGTTGTTGTTGTTGTTATTATTACGCTAATAATTGAGGTTCTTTTATTCCAGCCCAGAAGTTCATTGTCTTTAAGAACATCAATTTTTAACTAACCTTCTATCTCTCCAAGCGTGGTTTTGGTGCTGTCTTCATCCATTTTCCTCTTCTTAAGCACTTTTATGTAAAACGAAAGAACAGGATAATGAGACACAAAACACTACACCGTATTCTATTAATGAAAAAACAAACAAACAAACAAACAAACAAAAAAAGATGGCCACAGCAAGAACTTGATTGCGCTGTTCGCACCACTGCTTCTGACAGAATATTATGGGCGACGTATTCCCGCCATTTCTGTAAGCAATTCCTTGGTGTTATCATCATCTTTCTTCCACTCCTTCAGCAGCTCTCGATAGTGCTCCTCAAAGTCAGGATCCATGGACTCGGTCTTGAGCTTACTAATAGCAGCTCCATAACTCGCTCCTGAGTGAACTCCAAGTCCAATAAATGCATTGCTGATGTCCTCCGAGTATATGTTGAACGTTGGATTTTTATTTGTTGTAAAGCGCCACGGACAATTTATTGGAGTTGAGCGCTATAGAAATACTATTTATTATTATTATCATTATTATTATTATTATTATTATTATTATTATTACTATTATTATCATTACGCTAATAATTTAGGCTCTTTTATTCCAGCCCAGAAGTTCATTGTTTTTAAGAACATCAATTTTTAACTAACCTTCTATCTCTCCAAGCTTGGTTTTGGTGATGTCTTGATAAATTTTCCTCTTCTTAAGCACTTCTATGTAAAAAGAAAGAACAGGATAATGAGACACAAAACACTACAATGTATTCTATTAATGAAAAAAAAAATGGCCACAGCAAGAACTTGATTGCGCTGTTCGCACCACTGCTTCTGACAGAATATTATGAGCGACGTATACCTGCCATTTCTGTAAGCAATTCCTTGGTGTTATCATCATCTTTCCTCCACTCCTTCAGCAGCTCTCGATAGTGCTCCTCAACGTCAGGATCCATGCACTCGGTCTTAAGCTTACTAATAGCAGCTCCATAACTCGCTCCTGAGTGAACTCCAAGTCCAGTAAATGCATTGCTGATGTCATGCCAGTATATGTTGAACGTTGGATTTTTATTTGTTGTAAAGCGCCACGGACAATTTATTGGAGTTGTGCGCTATAGAAATACTATTTATTATTATTATTATGATTATTATTATTATTATTATTATTATTGTTGTTGTTGTTGTTATTATTACGCTAATAATTGAAGTTCTTTTATTCCAGCCCAGAAGTTCATTGTCTTTAAGAACATCAATTTTTAACTAACCTTCTATCTCTCCAAGCGTGGTTTTGGTGCTGTCTTCATCCATTTTCCTCTTCTTAAGCACTTCTATGTAAAAAGAAAGAACAGGATAATGAGACACAAAACACTACACTGTATTCTATTAATGAAAAAAAAAAAAAAAAAAAAAAAAAAACAATGACCACAGCAAGAACTTGATTGCACTGTTCGCACCACTGCTTCTGACAGAATATTATGAGCGACGTATACCTGCCATTTCTGTAAGCAATTCCTTGGTGTTATCATCATCTTTCTTCCACTCCTTCAGCAGCTCTCGATAGTGCTCCTCAAAGTCAGGATCCATGGACTCGGTCTTGAGCTTACTAATAGCAGCTCCATAACTCGCTCCTGAGTGAAGTCCAAGTCCAATAAATGCATTGCTGATGTCCAGCCAGTATATGTTGAACGTTGGATCATCAACAGATGCCTGGGTTGCATGGCCGTAAACATTGTTTCTGTAGCACTTGACTCTAGCGATGTTAGCTTCAAGGCTTTTATCAGAGGAAGGTGGAAGAATGTCCCAGCTGCCAGTGCTGGCGGGAGGACTCAATCCGCAGATGTTTCTCAGCAGCAATATCAGGAGCATGATGTCAAAGCCGCCTGATGACACAGAACTAGGGATTGTGGGGTATAGCTTTCCCCATTGTGTAGCATTCAGGATTCTTTTCTTTCTCAACGACTGCAATGTAGGGTGTGCTGGTGCATGTGTCAGATTTCTATGTAGACTGGCTGGGGGATGGAACTTGTCAAATGTGTCCCTTAGGGCCTGGGAACCCACATCCACCAAAAGACGACACAGGCGTGCGTAGTTCGTTGTCTCCTTGGTGGGGGCAAATGGTGGTGGAGAAGACGCCATATAAAGTGAACTGCTGCCTACATTAACCTAGAAAAGAAAGCACATTTCGTTTATGCAACTAAACACCAATTGCTTTTAAAGAGTCATAAATCAAGATGAGATGCAAGGTTGACTCCATCGTCTTATACGTTTGGCACAGATTGTGTAAACGCAGAAAATGTGACTTGAAAGTTTTAACGTTTTCATTATGTTATAAGCCGTTGGCACAAAAAATCTCGGTCTTATTTTCAGATCAAGTGGGCGGTAGAAAAAGGCGAACAAAAAATCAAGCATAAAGCACGATCCTAAAATAGATCGGCGGCGCGCTCATTCACCGCCGGGTGAGCGGTGAAAGGAAAATGAAATGGGAAATCAGCGTGGTATATTATTACTTTTACTTGCAGTTTATAATATGTTCACCTTAGCAGCAGTGATTTATCACTCCACTCGCAGCCTTTTCATGTTAGGATTGAATTTCCACCCGTAGAAACGATACACGAAATGAAAGTGAAATGTAAACAAACGCAAACAAACGGTGAGCCAGCCAACTCGTGATATTCAGACGACAGATGTGCCAGCAACACAGTCCTCATTCAAACCAATTATTTAAAATAGTCAACCAAAGTGGACACTTTTCGCGAAAACGTTGAAATGTAAACTTGAAATTGTATAAATTCTTCAGAAACCAGTAGTGCTTTAAGACATGCAACATTTTCCTTCGAAAAAAAGCCACTAATTACTGTCAGTAATTTGAAGTACAACACTAAATACTCCGTCCTCCTTTACACGAAACTCTGCGTGTAAAATTTTACACGCACTGTGAAGAACTTGCGTGTAATTATTTTCTCGCACTTTCGTGTATTTCTTTTACTCGCGCGTAAAACGCGCGTAATTTGTGTGTAAATTGCATGATAAGCATGATACGCGCGTGTAATGCTACTATTCCTGCAGCCAGTACTGTAAGTATAAACTAAAATTGTGTTAAAAAAAACTTAATTAAAATTTAATTTGGTTTGTAAAATAAACGGGGGTAATAGAACAAACAGAAGAGCGATTTGGTGCCCTTCACTTGTGCAATCATGGAAAACACAACCAGCAAAAATAAATCTGCCAAATTTGATAGCTTATAACAAGGAATGGGGGGAGAAACTTGATAAATTGCTATGGGAATGTATAGTAAATAACTGCAAAATTAACAAGTTGCCTTCAAGATTCACCTCTTATATGTTAATTACTTCCACCGATCTTTCTCAAACAGTTAAAAGTTACACAAGGATGCCAGCTAATCAAGCCACACAACCTGTAAGCCAATAAAACCTGTAAGAGTATTTTTAAGTAATTCAAAAATACACTTTCAACGGCTATTTTTTATTTTTATTTTTGCATTTCTCTTCAAGATCTTGATATTTTTACTGCTCAAGGTATTTCATGGTAGGAAACATTTTAAATGTACATTGAGCCTCCAAGTTGACCGCGATTGGAACAGCTGCTAAAATGAAAGCTCACACCAGTCCAAAAGAAGCTTACAAACTTTTCTTTGAACCTACAAGCTGTTAGAATAGGGTTCTCTTTTACGTTCGAGCAAGTTTTAGGGCTAAGCTATTATTTCTGATCTTGGATACGAAAGATGAAACTCGATAAGTCCCATTCCTCTTTCACTTTGTAACGCAACTGACTTTATTCTAAACTGTTCTCCAGTACATTCACATGAGGTTCTCGTTCAATATGGCAGTACCACTGTGCTTCAGTAGTTTCACAGCCTGGTTTACCAAAAAGGGCCCTCTGAGCTCTACAGCCGAGCATTGTCGGTCCTTACACTTTAGTGACAGTGAACACTACTTCGTTAATGCCTCCATGGTGATGGACATACAATGGGTAGGTGCTATGGTTATTTATATTATGACCTCCATATGCAGTTATGTTGAATTTTGCAGGGCTGAGGTGCATCTTGTGGGGACTGGGGACTAATCTGTCAAGGTCTTGTTTGGAGATGACATTAACCTCAGCGCCAGTGTCAATTTTGCAGGTGAGTGGCATGGTCTGTGTATGGGAGGGGCTCGCTGAGACTCGGATTTCAGTCATCACCTTGGTTCGGTTGTGTTCTTCAATTGTGGCAAATGTGTGAGGTGTTGGGTATATAGCTTGTAGGTGGGCCTTTGTTGGGCTTCCAGTGTTCCTAGAAAGATGGTATCGCCTTGGCCACTTTCAGACTGGTCTTTTTGCATTTCCATGGCATTTGACCAATCTCGAGATTTGCAAATTTTTTCCTGAAGTGCCCTCGTTTGTGGCAGTTGTGGCATTCTACTCTACTTGCTGGGCACTTTTGTCCTCTGGGGTTGGGGGTATCTCCGCATCTGAAACACTGTCTTAGATAGCTGTCATTTTTTTATAGCCTTTTCCACCATAGCTTCCAGGGTTGGCAAAACTTCCTGTATTCTTCTGCTGCCTTATTGTATCAACTCTGCTTGGCTGAGGGTTGGAGGATTATTCATTGCTTTCAGTTGCATGCGATTGGCTTCGTCGGTGCCTCCACACATGTCCAATATACACGAACTGAGTCGGGTCATCAATTGCTGTTGACGACCCGACTCAATGGATGTCAGGTTGGTGAAGTTTAAAAAGGAAGTAAGCCTTACTGCCGGAAGTCAAGCGGCCTGGGGCAGCTTCAAATATCTCGACGGATCGTGAAGATCCGATCAGGTTGTGATAGCCCGTCATTTGAAAAGTCGACCCGACTATTGGAAATGTCAGGTGGTGACAAACAGTATAAAGCTGGTGTATATGGCTCGTTCTTTAAGCCACGAGTCCAAACAAGCGCGCTTTACTCGTGTATACTTCGTACTTCGTTGCTTCAACCACAAGCAGAAAGGCGCTACCGACAAGAGGCAAGCGCACTACACATGTGTATGCCTCGTTCTTTAAGACACGAGCAGAACCAAGTGCGCGTTACTTATGTATATGCCTTGTTCTTTAAGCCACGAGTCCAAACAAGCGCGCGTTACTCGTGTATACCTCGTTGTTTAAACCACAAGCAGAAAGGCGCAACCGACAGAAACAAGCGTGCTACAGATGTGTATGCCTCGTTCTTTAAGCCACGAGTCGAAACAAGCGCGGGCTACTCGTTTATACCGCGTTCTTTAAACCACAGTGGAAAAATGCATCGCATTAGCAGAAATAATAACATGGGGAAGATCGAAACTTGGAAAGCAAGCACAAAGTCGATCGATATTCAGACAACGTCGCCATAATGGCTGGTCAATGGTGAATGACTGGGCTGACTGCTTGTAAGCAACGTATAGCAAATTTGTTCCCTTAAGTAATAAGGCTTAACGTTGCTTTTCAAATCGCATCCCTTTTATTTTGTTTGTTGTGCCATCTTCAATGCGTTACGTTTTAAACTGGCCACTGTCTTGCTTCCTAGTAAGTCATAGCAAATTTGTGCTCTAGGTAATAAGGCGTGACATTGCTTTTAAAACGCATCTCCTTTCTTTTCTTTGTTTTACCACTTCAATGCCTTGTATTTTGAATTGGTCACTTTATTTCATTTGAGCTTTTGGGGAGGCGAATGTCTTTGAAGATTATCACGCCTGAAAGTGCCGCTAATGGTAGATAATGTCTTATTTACATTCCTTGGTTCACCACAAAATACGTGATTTAGGAGACAACTTTGGGACGTTTCGTCTAATCCCTGGAGATTTCATAGACAGTTATCCCACGGGTTTTACTTCGCGTACGGCTGTTCAAAAATAAAGCCCATGCAGCTGACAACATGCCGTCTTAATTTGTTTGAACCGGTAAGAATCAGCGTTTGGATGTTAAAAACAGCGAAATGGGTTGACTGTCTGGCTGGCTTTGATAAATTTTTTAGTGGTCGGGTCTGTGAGAGAGAAATGCTCGTGTGGTTTGGCAAGTGCTTATTTCGTTAACTGGATGTTGTTTTGCCACTGAGAATTATCAATTGAAGAAGGTTCTTCGGAAGACATGGGAAGTAATAGTGAAACTATCAAAGCACTTTAGGGTTTTGTGCCTGCTTAGCCAAGGAAAGATTTTGTGGGAAATGGCGCTATTATTCAGCCGCGTTCCGAGTGATTGCTGCCTGTGATTCCTGTTGACTGCTCTTAACGATCAGGTGCGGACGTCCTTTTTGTCTTTTCTACGAATATTTATGTCAAAATTGTTTAGCAATTTTTCTAGCTTAATACAAGATATTTTTGTCACTTGTCTAATTTCTCCACCTTCTCCAAGAATCTTCGAAAACATTATTAATATAAGCTTAAGTATTGTGGTTTGTTTTCTTGTAATATTTGTTTTTGAGGTTTCTGAGCCGCGGTCAATGCCCGTTGACTGCTCTAAACGATCAGTTTTGTACCCTTTTTTGTCTTTTCTACAAGAATTTGTGTCAAAATAAATAGCGATTTTTCTAGCTTAATCAGTCCAAGCTATTTTTGTTACTAGCTAGTCTTATTTAATTTCTCCACCTTCTCATGTAAGAATCTTCGAACAAACATTCGCATTGTACAGAACTTGTTTGCTAGCAGTGTTTTGTTTTGATCTGCTTTGAATTCCTTTACGCTTTCATCTGAAAGTAGTTTGGACTCAAGAATGTCTGTCTTTTTTGGCAAACCGGTTTGCTATCGAAAACCCTTCGTTTTCCCCGCTGCTGCTCAATGTTTTTGGACACAACTTAAACTGGCCCAAGGAAAGCCATGCTAATTTGCTCGGTGACAGTGTGCTAAATATAGAGTCATGGCCTTCGTCTTTTCTTTTTTAATCGCTACATAACAGACTGGAATAGTGTTTTGTATCAACTTACTTGTATTGGCATGACAAAGTATTATTAAACTTAAACTTAAAATTAAACTAAAAGTGAGCTCTTTCTCAGCAATGTACAGATCCTTTGGACTTCCTTCTCGTTCGTACAGTCTTTCAATTAATTTTATTAATAGTAGCTGGTCACACCAATATAGTGGGATGTTTGGATGACATTTGGCACTAATGTTTAGTGGGATTTCTGATGTTCGATGACGAATGAAGAATACAATTTCAAATGTACATAGAGAAATGTGAGACTAGTCCTTACCTTTCTTGCAAAATAGAAAATCAAGTTAAGATGGCTAACACTGATTTCCAGCACTTTTGCTTTGATGAATCACTACATTGAATTCTTATGCCACATTGTTAATTACCTTGATAGTGGTATCAAGCAAATGCCCACTATTTTATTATCAAGTTGTTTGGTCTTGCACTTGGCCGGCCAGAACATAGTTAGTAGAGGAGACTGGCTTCCACTAACTATGGCCAGAAGAGCAGCTGGATTTCTTTTTGAAAACGCTGTAGGTGCATTGATTGATGAGCGTAATGATAGCAAGCAGTTTTTTTTTTTGTGATAGTAAGGTCGAGAAGTAACCGATCAAAAGAAATATCTTGGTCTTAATTCATATCATCTAATTATTATTGATTTCCATGTACCTTTCTCTCATAATTTTTTTGAGGCAAACATATGTCCAGAGGATATACAATTTCTGATTTCCGACTGTCTCATGGGAGACTGTGGATAATTGAAATTGCATTCATTCTGAAGTGATGCTCTGAATCACTATATAACTCATGTGATACTGATTCCAGGGAGCAATCACCAGGCTTCTTCATCTAGAGGCCCTAAACCATACCTAAGTAGCCTACAGTTGAACGGGGAAACAGACCTGTCCTAAGGTATTGCTCTGAGTTGTTAAGAATGTTTGGTTTTAAAAATGTAGAGATGCAAACTAGCGTTGTAGGTTCTTTTTTTACACAAAGTACTAAAGACTATTTAAAACAAAACTACCTCAATATTTTTATTTTGCTTTTCTAACAACTCCAAACATAATTTGCAAAGGAATTTTATTACCTTACTCAAGAGAACGCTTGTTTTTTCGGAGGAGGGGGGGGGGAGGGGGGAGGGGGGGTCCAAATCCATAAAAGGGGGTTCATATCTGCTAGCAGTTCTGGACTAGGAGGTGCCAAATCTGATCTACAAGCAGATCTGGACAGGAGGGTGCAAATCCGCGGGGGAAGGGGAGAGGGGGTGGGGTCCAAATCTGCTGTGTCACTCGCTCACTTCACCTTTCCACACTATTTTCTACAGCATTGCAATTGCGTCTGTACCTTGAGTAAGGTTAGATGGGCGATATGACAAGCAGACTATATGTAAATAATAATAATATGCCGATAATAATAATAATAATAATAATAATAATAATAATAATTCTTTTGGAGCTCCGCTTTTAGGCTTGGCTAAATATATATATTATGACGGGTTATGACGGTCCAAGTCGGTTGGACTCCATCCGACAACATTTCTGACCCCCCTATAGTGTTACGCTAGAATTTTTCTAAGTCTCTTGCCAAATGACTTCCGATGAGTCGGGTGGTCTTTTCATATGACGGGTCGCGATGATTCGAATCTGACACATTTCTGAGCAGCAGTAAGTAGCCAAATGACTTCCGGTGAGACGGGCCGTCAACCACCTTAGTCGATCCGACTTAGATCGGGTGTATTGGACAACCCTCAAAAACCCGAAACAACCCTGGAGATTTTAGTACAAACCTGGAGATTGACCTACTGATAGATAATTAAATTTAAAAGAAATCCCGCATCCCAATCAAAAAGTAAATAAGTACGACTTCGAATGCCCTGTGTGCAAGATAATAAACAACGAATTTATAAAATGTTTGGTTTAGTTTTGCAGGCTACTCAGACGCGTTTTTGTTCTTCCAGCAATTGTTCGCAAATAGTAGGATTCACTGACTATACACTTTGATTGAAACGAGACTAAACCAAATAAAAAGAATGGAACTTCTCGTAAACTTGCCAGTCCTTCTAGTCGCGCGCAAGCAGGCCATGCTGTCCCATGTTCTTACAGCAAAATCAAAATTAAACAAGAAATTTCAAGTTATACTTATACACTGTTTCTCCTTCAAAGCGCTCATCTTGGCAAAGTTAAAGTTTATAAATCCAGTAGAGTTGAAAAATAATTTTCATACTGATCATTTATTTAAAGTGCCTATGAAATAAAAAACAAAAAGGTTTATATGTTTGTTCACATCATTATTAAACCAAAAACCCGGTTTGAAACGCCCGAAACCTTCTCCATATCAGATTTTTCTGGCCTGAAAGTTAGCATTTGACCGATTTCGAGTGTCGCCATCTTGCGCTCGGTCAAACACTCAGATTACACTGGAAATGACGTACTTGGTGGTTCCACAGAAAAGCTCTGCTGGTTACTTTATTTACGTTGATTCAGTGTAGTGATTACAACGTTGTCTGTTGTGTCAAGCATAAGAACTACTAAGCTTTAACCTGATATGCAACAACACGCAATACTTATCGTGCGACGGGGGAGTCAATCCATTGCTGAATGTTCCAAGAGATCCAATCCTTTGCTCAAACGAATTAGTCCTTGTCTAAAGCGCCTGAGGATAGGAAATGTCTTATTTCCTTGCTTACGGTCGCAGGAAATTTATTTCCAAACACTAAGTGGCCATAGCACGCATAGTTTTGTTATAAAAACATATGCTTTTCTATGTTCTCTTGTCTTGAACTCCAACCGTGCCCTTCAGTGCTAGTGACATCGAATAACTTGTTTCGATTATTAAGACATTCATTCCTCCCTGCTGCATTCTTCCTTCGGGTGACAAGAAAAATCGTCCATAGGAAAACCAATTTCACCATCGCTTTTAAGATATCAGCTTGCAATTTTCATCGATTTCCATACTCAGTTCTCGCAGCTTGTGTACTTAATCGTATTAGCTTTCCACTTTCCAACTCCCCAAACATACGTATATTCAAGAGGATCGGACGAAAACTCATCATGCGTTTTACAATCTTCACATGCTCTGATCGACGCCATTCATTATTCACTTCACGATGTCGAAACAGTCGAGAAAGAATCTACGCATTTCTACTACCCCTTAAAACTTGTAAACCTTGAGCAAAGAGGACTGCGAGGATAAATACAATACTTACCAGGGGAGGGACAGAAGAAATGTTTCATGCAGGTTTAATGAATCAATTAATAAGAATCGAGTGAGTGAGTGAGTGAGTGACTTTGGAGTGCCTCCTATACCTCATGGCATGACTACGTCATCCATGAGCTAAAGAAGGTACCTCGGCGTCGGTGATGCAATTATGGTGATGTTAATCATGCAAAACGCCGAAAACATACCTTGGGCAAATTATTGCCAAGATTATGTCATGATTGTCGCGTTTCTCGTTTCATCCACACTACAGCCACACAAGGAGCGCAAAACATACAATCGATGAACTGCTCACGTTGTGTTCAAAATACCATATAAAGAAATTAAAAGAACATTTGAAGGGTGTGCATGACACACTCGATGGTTATGTTTGTAAGCGTGTGATTGATGATTTGTGTAAGCTTGTAATTGATGATTTGCCATATCTTCAAAGCCTTCTAAAATCTTAAAAGGCTAGATATTTAAGGGTTGATATAGATAGACTATTATGGTATTAATACATCAAGCTTGTGCCAAGCTACTCAGAAAGAAGGAAAGCAGCGAATAAATTTATTTACTGCACTCGAAGCCGACAAGGTCACGGGTGACGAAGAGATCGTCAAACGTGACCTTAAAATCACAAAATTGATTACGTAAAATAAAAATCTCTCAAAACAAAAGACAAACTGATAATCTTATATCAAAGAAATTGGCTTACTCTCTGTAAGTTTGCCTTTCCATAATGGAAAATTTTAAAATAACAAAATATAGTCTGCCACTTATGTTCACTAATTTGCAAAACAACCGCCCCTTTCCCAAATGCACGGCCGCAAACTTGTCAATAACATTTTATCTTTCCATACATAAAAAATAGCGCATTAGATCATTAATGATTGTAAGGTTACCAAGGACACACTAGGTTACATAGGTTTTAGTTTTTAAAATCCGGCCCAACGGTTCATGCTGGATGTGGAAGCATGTTGGTTTTTTGTAAGATGCTTTATCTAAATGAAGAAACCAACAGAATGTGAAATTTCGAGCCGCACAAAGAGCGCGAAAAATTAAGCCTCGTTTCGGTTTGGGTGTCCCACACCTGGCTTGAGCCTGTGATCCAATCGAAAGCCAGTACCTGGTCAGCAGTCAACATTAAAAAAAACAGCAGACCTCGATGAGCTCTAAACTTAAGCCTGTGATATGGTCATGTGATACTGGTTAGCGGATACCTTATTTTGACAGCTGTCAATTGACATTAACACAGATGTCCAATATCAAAGATGTGCACTGTAAACTAGCTGATCAGGTGTCGGTTCGGTTTAGTATATGGCCGCCATGTTGGGCTCAAGTATTGATTATTATTAACACACAATTAATGGGACATTTCACATCGCATACATGGAAGGACGGACGTACGTGGCAAAACCAAATTTTCTCAAACAGATGGGTTAGCATATTTTCTTAACCATGGTGCTCCGCTTGGCGGCCCTTGGGGCCGCCGGAACTCCGCTATCATTTCCTGATAAATGACACCTGTACAACCTTTAGACAAGGAAACACTTCACCTCAATGAAATTTGTTTCTGCGAGTGGTTAAACCACTTGATGACAAGTTCTTAACTGACTCTTCTGTGTAATGAAACAAAGATGTCCTACTTGCTGATCAGTTGAGCTTGTCTCTGTTCCTCTTGCATCCTCCACCTGATCTGGCTCAGTCTCTTCAGATGGTAATTGAGCGCTGTCTGCTGCCCCTGGATTGATATCAATGGAAACACAAACCATGATTCACTGTTGATGAAAATGACTTAGTTGTTCTGGCATTTGCAAGACATCTGCGAGAAGAGGAAATATGCACATATGTCGACTGCTTCATTACCGAGGTCCATACTGTAAGTTTACGGACTGAGTTTTTCCCGTTAATTTATGGCCAAAATGTGAAGCGCGCAGGCCATAAATTCATGGGAAAAAACGAGGATCCGTAACTTACAGTACGGACCAAGAAAATGAGGTTAGTAAGATATTTGAGGTTAATCCGTTGCCCGGTAAAGAAAACTAATTGAAGTCAAGCGGGCCGTACTGTAGAATATGGCCCGCAAAATTGACCAAGTACAGTGCGCGTACTAAGTGAGAGATATAATAAAACGTCTTACAGGTATTACAGTTGTTATGAATTTGTGCAAATTGTGGCTTACTGAAACGAATTGAGAACTCACTTATTGCAGATAAATAAACTGTTACATTTACCTGACATTTCCAAGAGAACCTTCTTGCATATCAAGTAGTTTTCGTTTTCTATGTTTGTCTTTATTCTCATCGTCTCCAGGTTGAGTTTCCTCTTGATTTCATCAGTCACCAGGAGTCTCTCAGCAACTTCCATGAGGTGACCAGAAAGATAGTCCCTCCACAGATGCTCAAGGCTTTCCAGGGTAGGACAATACATTACAATTTCCAACGAACTCTTCTTGACACCTACAAGGCTGATTTTGTAAGTGTTTGTTAGAAATTTGAAGAAAGGAACTCCTTTTTCGAGTACATCTGTAGAAACCTCTTGGAATTTCACATACGTCTCAGCATGAAGCTTTAAAATGTCGTACATCCTTTCCTTTCGTTCATCATCTAGATCTTCCAAGCTGATTATAAGGCTGATAAGAGGCTCTGAAAATCAAGAAAGAGTCTAAAAATGTAAAAAAAAGTGCATTTTTATATTAACAGTGGAACCCCGTTAATACAGACAGCAAAAGGGAGATGTCAAAGCGTCCGCTTTATCCGGGTGTCCCTACTAATCGGTTAATATAATTTAAGCCCATTATAATTGTAACTGGTTGTCTGCAGTGGGGTTCCACTGTACATTTAATACATATTGATAATAATGCATGGTTATGTTTTCAGGGAAACATTTCAATCCAACAATATCTCTCATTGGTTTAACTATTTTAAACGATATGCGCCGCACTGTAAAAAAATGCATTGTTTAGGGAGAGTGACACTTAAGAGTCAATAGACTACCAATCCTGTTGCTCATGGAATCCTGATTGAAGCGGAATCTCCAGCTGTCAGTTTCTGAGTAGCGAGCAAACCACTCTGAGCACCAAGACCAAAAACGACTGTTAATATACATGTAATGATTGATAAGTGTCATACTCAGGTCAAATGTGGATCCTGAGGTCTTTGGCTTTCTTCCTTTTTGGAGAGACTGTTCACCTGATGATTCATCTTCCTTACTAGGCCCAGACCCTTTCTTTTCTACATCAGAAGAAGGCTGTTGCCCTGAAACACCTTTCTCTGGTACAGCTGCAGCTGACTGTTCTTGAATGTGGGGATCTGCTCTTGATATTATCACACTGCCAGTAGTAGAGCCTGTAAAAAAACAACAGGTTAAAATCACTCATTTGATGTTTTAGTATCACCTCTCAGAAAAATTAGGGAATCAAAAAATTAATTAGTTGTCAATCAATCAGTGGGTAATAGTAGTACCTACAGCAACTGTTAGCATATATTGTAATACTAATAATGATGTTCCCTTCGATCACATACTTACTGCTCTAGTTTTCAAAAACCGCTGGTCATAATGATAATTATATACAACACCCATATCCTTACATTATGACTCAACACAGTACTTTACGTTTTTTATGCCAACTGCACTTTCAATCAAAAGTGAAAATAAATCTCAACTTGAAGCAACATGGAAGGCAAATAACATCACTGATGAAAGAACTGCTCCCCAGCTTACAAGATATAGGTTCACAAGTTACAAACTACTCATACAGTGTATGCAACCATGTGTTTAACATTAGGGGTGAATTACGATCAGTATAGCTACAGAGTGTCAGTACAGCCTATTCTACATTAATTAGCAGGTAGGTTTATCAAAGAGATGACAAGCGCAACTTTTACTATACCATGAACCATTGTCCACAGTTTCTCCACAAAATGTTCACATTGCTCCTTCCAACTATACTGCTCGTGGTAAGATGCCCTCAGCAGTTTAATCTCCTTGAGTCGCACTCTATGTCTGACACGGACACCTTCAATTGCCTCTGCCCACTTTTCAGATTCATCTGAACGCACTATGCATGAATTGCCAAAGGGAATATTCTCCAATGCTCTCGCAAATCCAGACTTACTGTTCACGAGGATTGGTAAACCAGCTGACAAGGCTTCAAGCGCAACCAGACCAAATCCTTCTGATCTGGACGGCATGATGGCAAGATTGACTTCACACAGCAGATCCTTCATCCTTTCCCTGCTTTGTACAAACTTTCTAACAGTCATCTGCTCCTCGGCGATACCACATTGAAGAAGCCTCTCTCTCACCTCTTCCTGCTTTCCCTCAGGGGCACCAACGAAGATGAGATGGTAAGGTTTCCTTTGAAGACGGTGATCAGTGAATGCTTTTACGGCAATGTTGTAACCCTTTAACTCAAAGTCCTCCTCATCACCACGGCCACATAACAACACCTTAAATTCGGCGTTCTCATTGGGAAATTGCTCTAAATCTCCAAATTCTCTGTCAAAAAGTCCTGGAGTGACAGAGAAAGAATCCCTCTTACATCGCTGCAAATAGGAAGAGTAAGCTTCTTTAAGTCTGGGTCCAACCGGAACAACAAGATTTGCAAGTTTGCAGAGATCAACTTCAATCTCATGTTTCTTTTCACCTTTTGAGATGGGATCAGAATAGCCTTTGTACTTGCTCAGGTCTTCTGGAGCAGTATGGACCACTTGGACCCACTTACAATTCTGAAATCGGTCTGAATCTTTTATGAACTGTACCTGCCGACCAAGCTTCGCACCATGGCCAACAACAACATCCATTTTGTGACCTTCAGGTGGGGTACTTAACCAATCCAAAGGCTCATAGCCAAGACGTTTCTTTGCACCAACAAATGCTATCCCATAACTCTCTGCTTCTCTTTTGTCCTCCTCTGTAAAATGACTGTCAGGGATGAGAAAGGAAACTTCCACTTTGGGATGTTGAGACAAGTGAATTGCAAGTTCTCTATTTAATGTTGCTAAGCCACCAGCTGATGAAGTCCATCCACCACCAAGGAGAGTAATTTTCAATGACTCCCTGGAGGAATCAGACTGATCGTTGTGTTCAGACACTTGTTGTGACATGATCCAGGACAAACCTGCAAAAGAGAAAACATGAAAAATCAGGATGAAGCTAATGACATTCAATGTTTTTTTTATTAGAATGGTCACACTTTAAGTGTACAGGCCCACAAATTAGCCCCAGTGTCAGTACATAATTAAGAACATAACTAGACCACTAGAAAGTTGTAAGGTACAGTGAAACTATTTTAGCCGTTGTTGCTAAAGGCAGAACCAGGGTAATGTGAGAAAGCATACCAATTGTATATGGTGAGATTAATTTGAACAGTTTTTCACAACTGCCTGGCCAGGGCCTCTTCCCTACCATTCACAGACTAAATTGAAACAAAGTGCAGAAAACAATTAAGGATTATACTGCACTTTCCCGCTCACCATGGACAATGCTAGCAGCAGTGTAAACAAAGAATAGATAACTTTGCAAGGAATTCAATCCAAAAGGTAACCTGAGCACAGTGCAAAAAATGGCAAAAACATTCTATGTGGTTACTGTAAGCAAGGAAATGACATGACATGCAACACCAACGGCAAAGGATAACAATCAGGTGAATAGGATCACTAGGCCAGGACTGTACGGTGCAAGTAACAAAGGCACAGTGGGACCAGGAAGCAAGTTTTTATGCACTGGATCTGGATGCAGAAACAGCAACCATGCAAAGGAAGGTGTTTGCCACAGTAGGAGTAGAAACTGCCTCAGGTGTGAGAAAAGAAAAGTAATCAAGTAGTCGTAGTCGTAGTAGTACAACTGCTGCCGCTGCCGCTGCCACTACGACTATGCGTTGCTTACGTTTGCTTAGTCAAATACAACAAGAACCACTTGAGTACAATACCTCCCATCCCATAATGGTGCAATTTATCTAGCAAAATAGTGTGATTGACAGTATCAAATGCTTTCTTAAAATTGAGAAAAATGCCACATGTAAACATTTTCTTGCCCATAATTATTTTTTTGTAGCGTATGGAAAATTTCTTTCTTAAGCCACACTGGGGTGGTAAGTAACAGATTAGGTAACTGGGACATTGAAAGTATAACACTGCGCTTGACAAACATAAGCTGATGTCACCATCATCAGTGACAAACATTTCACGATCAAAGGCCTGAAGACACACCTGCAGTAAATAAAAGTGGTAATCAGGAATGGGACTTAAGCCTGGGGCCAGCACATTGGAATTAAATAATTGTTTCACCACTACCATCAACCAAAACCATAAAAGCACCAAGGAGGCTGGCACCCAGCCATGATAATAAGAGTGGAAAGACAAGGAATAAGGCAACAGGTTGAAGAGTATGAGCTAGGATGTATTTAAAGGCATCATAGGAAACCTACACGTGTGACTGAATAACACCCACAGGAAAGATGGGGAGGAGTTCCAACCCATCAGCCAAACTGGACCAGGAGACTTTCTTAAAACAGATCATAACATGGGTACTGAGATTATATGCCTGATCATGCATGGCAGACTGTATTAGTACTGGAAAGAGCAAATAGAAACCAAGTGAAGAGGTGAAAAACCTAAGGACACTGATCACAGCTTAAAAATGCCACTTAACATAGTTATTCACAAAAAATATCTACTGCATCAGAGTAGACCAGCTAGGATGTTTATGCCGTCAGGGGGAGGGGAGGGGGGGGGGGGGAGGGACTCCCTATAATGGCCTATACGCGGAGGCTTCGCCTAAAAGGGATACCTTTTTCACGCTTCAGGTACATGAATTGGTAGGGATTTCATGAATCAAAGTATATGAAAGGGTTGGGAAGTCTGTCATTTAGGTATTTAACCCTTTCACCACCAAAGGGGACTTTATAGATTTTACTGTCTAACACCAGACAACTTTACTCGTCAAAGGGAGACCCCTTGGGGGTGAAATGGTTAAAAGGACCTTATGACTTTACTGTTTTAATTTAAAGGGCATATGCACATTACGTCATCACCGCCATGTTGGTGTACCGTAAACAAAAGATATTTCATTAGCTTCTTTTGTTATTGTCCACCAACATGGCCGCCAACCCATTGTCATTCGAATTCCTGGAGACTGGTTGCATACCCTCTATTGAACGCTACATGAAAATGACAAGCAGACTTTTTGTGAAATGGGTACCATTTTCCAATGGAAGGTATATGAAAAGGGTACAATTTGTCAATGGAAGGTATTCAAAAGGAGTACCTTTTGTCAATGGAAGGTACATGTATACAAAAGAAGTACCATTTGTCAATGGAAGGTACAATGTATACAAAAGGAGTACTATTTGTCAATGGAAGGTATATGAAAGGGGTACCTTTTCTGTCAAAAATGGTATATAAAAGGATAAGGGGTCGGACCTAGGGGCGGAGCCATGGAGCGGCATGATTATATTTATTTATTGATTATTACCATACACTTCATTCATTAGCAATTACATGTACATGTATTTATGCTTCACACAAACTTCTATTGCTGGTGTCATTTGGCAAGAATGCTGGCCAGGATAGACGTATCTCTGACTCAGAAAAATAATTTGGAACTTGACCTTTATCACTTTTCTTCCAAGTTTAAGGTTATTTCTTTGAAATGCCTGGTTACTAAGGAGTATGGTTTATAAATTACACATGTGTAACAAATGATTTATAAATTTACATGTCCATTCTCATTCAGTTCTATGTTAGAAAAAAACTGACAGCAGTTTGGCTTGAATGAAAGAGTTCCAAATTCATGGCAAAACGTTCCTAGGCCTCTAAATTGGTTGGAAACTATCAAGCATGCCCTTCTAAATTATAAGAACATGCCCTTCAAAAATTTAAATAGAGAAATGTAAATAATCTCTCCACCCCACTTCCCTACTCCCTATCCCTACCCCACAGAGGGTATGATAGAGGCAGTACACAAAGTTTGTATTCTACACATAAACAATATTTTGTCACATAAATTACCAGCACAATTTTTCAATTCCAACATTGGTGTTAAATCTGTGACAACTATTTTAAATATGTAGTTTATAATCACTTCTTACCAAACCAGTGAATCTCATTATTAGGTAATCCCTTTCATACCCTTTTCAAAGAGAGTTGCAGTCAACTTTAGCAAAGCAGGCGGAGATGTTACTGAACAACAGCGATTCTTTGCGTGCAGCTGCCGCAAATTGAGTTGTTCACAGGCAGCGAAAATTGCCAGCTGCCGCCCCAAAAAAAGAGAACCCTGAGTAAATATACAGTGTATAAGAAATATCAAACTAAAATGTGTAGTCCCACAAAATATCCGTATCCCCACCCCTCAAGAATTGGAAATTCCTGAGAGGTGGGATACGGATATTTTGTAATCAAGAACTTCCAATTCCTAAGGGGTGGGGGCTTCAAATCCACCCGTGATGTGGTAATTTTAGTTACCAATTTTTTTTTCTACCTAGGGTCAATTCAATAAAAAAAAAGTTACACTTCTAGTTTTCACTCATGTAAATTACATTTGTAAGGTCCAACTTGTAAATTCATGAATTCAATAAGAGATTTTTCTACACTGGAATTCACACGCGTAGCCCGGGTCACGATACAATTGTAATCTACAACTGTAGTTTTACAGTTGTAACATAAGTTGAATATGCTTGTAGACTACATGTGTAAGCTCCAATTGCATGAGGTTTATTTGAACTTCGCACCTTCAAAATTTACAGTTACCATGTTGTCTAAAGAGCAGAAACTTATGTTAGAGCAGCTCATAAGAGACAAAAAAGCAGTAATTATGGCACCGTTGTCAGCAAATGTTACAAAAAAAGCAAAACAACACGCTTGGGAGACAATTAGGAATCAAATCATGAACGATGTTGGAGCAGATGTAAACAGCATTTCAAAGCTGATAGATGTTAATATTTGGGCAAATATCCCCCGAGGTATTTTAAAGAAAGTTAGTGAATCGAAGAAGATGGTTTCAGGACCTGGCAGTGGACAGCTCACAGAGCTAGATGAGACAGTGCTTGATATACTGGGGTGAGAGAGTGCCAGTGTAGAGCCCGTTCATGTCCAAGACTCGGATATTGTGTTTGGAGAGGAAGTAATATTATTAGCTCTACCCCCAATGCTGAAAGTAACATATTTGCTATTTATTTATTTATTCATTCATATATAATACATAAATATTTCCAAATATGCCACAATAATTCGTGGTTTTGATTTTTTTTGAAATGATTTTGTTAACGCAGATGGCTCAACTGTTTAGACTGGTAGTGAGACCAAGGACGTAAAGGAGGTGCACAGGTATGTGAATACCACCAAGTATGGAGCTGTTGAGCAAAATTTGCATGAACAGGAGCTTGAGCCAAAGAACAAGCCAGGACCGTCAGGATCTTACAAGAGAGCCTCTTGTAAGGCGGTCAGCGCAAAGAAAGGAGTAGCAGATTTAATAGAGGATGATACATTACAGCATAAAAAGAGGAAATTGGAGCTAGAATGCTCCAAACTAGATCTGGAGATCAAAAGGCTTTGAAAGGGTATGGACGACCAGTCCAACTCCCAAAACTCACATTCAAGGCTTGTTTGCTTTTTTTTTTTTTCGTTTTTTTAAATAGCACGTTTAGTCTGAAATTTGCATAGCAATATAAATTGAGGCATGGCTCATTGAAATATAATGACTATCGGCATGGAACACAAAAAAAAACAACAAATATATTGTAATGCATCATAATTACAACTGACAAACTTTGTATTTGTACATAGTACAACTCAATGAAAATGTTCAAATGGTCATGTTCTCGATGTTGTTCTTTTTTCTATGAAGTTATAAGAAATACTGTAATAGTTGCTGTCTTCTGCCCTCTTGCCCCTCTCTATGCTCCCTAAGCTCCCTGTCATCTTCAATGTGAACCACATCATTATCTCAGTATTATCTAGGAGATCAGCACCATTTTGTGAAGTATAACTGCACATTGGACAAGTTCAGCACCCGTTTTTATTCTTCTGACCTTAATTCCTGTTTGTAGAGTGTAAAACCTCTTTTTAATCACACCGTACGCTCTCTCTATGCTGCTTCTGGTTTTCTTGTGAGCCTCAATAAACCTAAGGCGAGCACCTTGCGCATCCCCATTGAAAGAGGGGATCATCCAGTCATTGCAAGGGTAGGTGGAGTCTCCTAAGATAACTGCTTCTGCAAACGGTCTTCGCCCATGTTCTTCAAATGAGTCCCACAAACTGCTCTCTTTAAGAACTTGTGAGTCATGCCACCTCCCAGGGCATCGGCTGCTACAGAAATAAATCTTGTAATCAGGCCCTGCTACCATAGCCACATTCAGAGATTTCGTATGATGCCGATTTATGTACGCATCCTCATCATCAGATGGGGATTCACGAGGAGTCAGCCAGCAATATAGTGGAAGCCTGCTATGTCCCAAAATTTTGCTGTGATAAAGAGGTCAGCTGAGGGGTTATTCTGGCTAACACACTAACTTTCACCTTAGACTCAGTATTGCAGGAATGACACGGCGTATTGTGTTCCAAACTGCTGAAGTTGAAGTTCCACACCACAAGTGCATTACATGATACAAAGAATTTGTGCCAAGGAAGTGAAGAAAGACCATCAGTTGCTGTCTTGTCGTCAGTGCTCTGTTTCTTTTGGTTTTATGCTCAAGCTGTTGACCCACTGTTGAAAGTAAATATTTGAATGCTTCGACAGGAAGACGATATTTCTTGCGAAAATTCATGTGGATTTTCTACGTCAAACAACCATCTCTGCTCAATTTTCTGGGCTGCCGAATAAATCAGTAATAATAATATATAGTGCTTCAAGTTCTTCTTCGTTGGAGGAAGAAATACCAAAATTTTGAAATATACTTTCTCCAAGTTGTACGTTAAGCTTACAAGTGACTTATGACTTGTATTTTGCACTTGTTATCAACAAGTTGGACGGTTGTAAAAATACAAGTCCAACTCCTGTAAAAGTTTTATTGAATTGGACACGTACCAAATTTTACAGGTTTAGCACTACACCTGTAATTACAAGCAGGAGTCTTGTAACAACAACTTGTAACAATGTTTATTAAACTCATTTTTGCGTGCGCTTGTAGAAACAATGGTTTAGCTAGCCTGGAAACATTTTTATTGAATTGACCCCTGGATTATTGGTGACAAAAAAATTTGCAGCTTGAAGCACTGATCCCCTCTATAAATGAACTCTAACCTATACTTAGCTTGCAACTTGCAACTTGGATTTGAACTTGACTTTGCTGGGCTTATGACTGCAGCTGGTTGAATGTTTATCCAATCAAGCAGTTGCTTATTTTGGTGGCAACGACAAACATGCATGTACTGTATTTTCTTGGGTTTCAATAAAAGTTATTGGTAGATTAAGTGAAACATGCAAATAATTCCTTCAATTTTTGAAAATGTAAATTGAGATAATAGAAATAAGATAGACCCCAACTGCTTTTATCCTGGAGATTAGGTGACAGCACAGGAGACCTTAAGATTTGCTCCTTGTCAAGCAGATTCCCAGATAACCAAGGGAGGTTGGACAAAATGTATTCGACAAATGTTTCAATGCAAAATAGTCCTTTATGATTAGTTTATGCAGTACATAGACCCCCATAATATAAGTGAGATTCAAAACTCTATTCTAAAAACACTATGCATGCAAAGGCATTGCAACTCCCTCCTCAATTAATTAATACACTCTATTTACTGTAGTGGTCAACAAAGAAAGATTTAATAATAATAATAATAATAATAATAATAATAATAATTTAGAACTTATATAGCGCATTTTCCATGTGTATATGATCCAATGCGCTTTACAAGCAGATGAAATTGGAATTTGGAAATGTTGGTTTTTGTGGAGAGGGGAAAACCGGAGAACCCGGAGAAAAATCTCTCGGAGCAGAGAAGAGAACCAACGACAAACTCAACCCACATATGACGTCGAGTCCGGGAATCGAACCCGGGCCACATTGGTGGAAGGCGAGTGCCCTCACCACTGCGCCATCCCTGCTCCCCTGCTTATGTAACAACATAAAACTCATGAAGGTATGTTCATGTTAATTTCTCTCGGCCATTCAACTTGATTCCTAATAATACAAAAAAAAAAACAACAACAACAACAATTTATTGACAAATTCAGATGAGGTATAAGAAGCTTGTCCCGCAAATAGCCGCAAAGCTAGTCAAGGCGGGACAAGACAAGAACAAGAAAATATTAGAAAAGACAAATAACAATGAATTACAAACATGCAAGCAAAAAAACGGAAAACTTAACTTAATATAATAATGCGGGTTTGATTAAGCTATGCAACAAAATTAAAATAAATTACAGGTAATTTTATTGTCATTAATATTGCAATTGAAAAGAGATGAAGAGGGAAAAGGAGAATCAGATTATACTAGCAAAAGAGAAGGACAAAAGAGGATCAGTTTTCATTTGGTCAATTATCGTTTCCACTTCAATATAGGAGTCTACAGTTTCAAGTACGTCAAATATCTTTCCTTTTAGGGATGTTTTAAAAGATTTTTTTGCACTTTTTTTCAAGTTGCTGGTATCCCATTCCAAATTTTGACTCAAACACGCAAGAAAGCAGTTCATGTGGCATTTATGCGAGATTCCTTTGTATAAAAATGATCAGAAGTAGAAGAACGCGAGAAAACAATAATGGCATCCGGTCCATCAGTTATAAATAATCAATTAAAAGGTATTTTCTAAAGACGGTTGCTTATGGTCAGCAATCAGTTAAAGAAGAGACGATTTTAAAGGGAGAGAGAGAGTCAACAGTGTACAATTAACGGTGTACATTGTATAATGCAGATAGGATGGATCACAGAGGCAGCAGAAAACACCTGCATACTACTGTAAATATGTTAAAGCCTCAGTTTGTTTGCTATAAGTTTGCCCTCTTTAATTAATCAAGGTGAGATGAAAATGAAAAATACAGGTTGCCTGCGGCCTTGAGGAGCTAGCCCAAATTTATTTTGTTATCAACTGTTAAAATATCGATGAAGTTTAAGGTGGGAATTAACCTGAACAACCTTTTTGCCTCACTTAACATGGATATTTGACGTTAATATCTTGTCTGCATTTTAAGCAATCAAACATCCCTACACTCATCTCACAATCAAATTAAATTTCTGGAAGACTATTT